>CM046443.1:23402477-23591123 GCA_025506515.1 Flaveria trinervia
TCAGACTTTGGTCTTCAGCTGTTGATGTCTTCAGTACTTTGTCTTCAGTTGTTGCTCTTCAAACTTTGTCAAACAGCTGATCAAGTCTTTAGCAGTTGTTGTGATGTCTGTGGGACTTAGAGGTTTTTTTGATCAAGCTCATTGGTTCTTTGGTCCAACAAAACCCCCTGAACCAATGCAGCCAAAACCTCTAAACTTATTGAAGATGTCCCACTTATTATGGCAGAAAGATTGGTCTTTTTGTTTTCTAGATCAACTCTGAAGTGACCCTTGTAAGCACAAGCCTGGGTAGAAGTCTTAATGATCTGTTTGGTAAAGGATGAATGGGAACTCTGTCTTGGGGAACTGGACATAGAGCTATTACCCCATCCATGAGATCTACTTCCCAACTATGAGTCTGTATGACTCCCTTGTATAGGCCTCAAGGAAGGTTATTTGTTCCTCCATGGTAAGCTCTTCTGCTCCTCCATCAAAAAGTGATTCTCGCCCATAATACTCAGATAGGTATTTGACCTGCTTCCATTTTTGAGTTCCACAGTTGTTATTACTCTATAAGCAAATTCATAAGGGTGATTACCCTCTAAGAACAACTGGAGCTCATCTTTCTGACTTCCTCAAGCCTCTTATATAGTAACCCCTTTTTCACCATTTTATTCTCAACATCTTTTGTGGGTCAGTTTAGCTTTATAGGCTTTCTTGAAGTCATCTAGGATTTCCCAGAGTGATACTACAAAGACCAGTGAGATCATTTCATCTACAATCTTCTTTACTTGGCCAATGTATCTCTATGGAATGTTTCATTTTGAATTCTATGAGACACCCTGGGATCAGGCCAAATCCTCACTCTCTCCTTTTGATATTGAAATGTATGTTTAAGAGTGTATAACCTGAGAGCATGCTTCTTTATGTTGATGATTGAAGATGTGGCAGCATATGCTTTGTCAACTCTCTCAACAGTTCCTCATCATGTTGTTTGTGAAGCTCTTCTTTTTCTAACTTCACTTTCACAGTTTGTCTTGAGACTCAGGAGTAAACTGTTGGAGGGTGACTTGTGGCCTTAGGCAACTTGCAGGATCGTTTAAGGGTTTGAACACAATTACAACACAACAACACAATGAGGAGATTATCTAAACTCTAATCAACAGTAAATGGGTTAACCAAAAGTGATACAAAGAACACAAGTAAAGCAAGAGACAGAACAGGAGAATATGGTTTTCAAGGATGCAGTATATTGCTTTCTCAAGTTCTTTTACAAGTGTTACAAAGTATATTAAAGAGACAAGAAACTTGAAATACTTATACTACAACCTACAGCCGGCTATACTATGAAAGCCAGTTGGATACAATTGACTAGACACTAACAAAATCAATTGTAGAATCAAAAGGCATATCTGCCTTTTGACCTTGTGACTATGACATGCCATAGCTCACATCCTTATACATTACAAAAAGGATAAAGTACATAAAGTGGAAAGTTTCAGACTCAAGACCTCAATGTACAGTTACCAAAAGCATGGACCTTTTCACCAACTCTTGTAAGTTGGTGACTTATCAGAGACGCAGCGGAAAAGGTGCTATATGGAACAGTACATTAGATAAGGCATGTGTACTAAAAGTCTTCGGAAGAAATCTGTCTTCAAAGGGTGAAGCTTCGAAAGACTTTGTATCTTGAAGCTTCGGAAGACTTCATGTTTGGCTTCGGAAGATATTGGTCTTGACTTCGGAAGATTTTACACTTAGAATGTTTCTAATGTATTGTGTAAAAATTCCAAATCATTCTTCACTTCAGTACTTAGTGCATGTTGCTCAGACACTTTGGATGTTTTGGGTTGCATCAGACTTAAGGAATCCTTACAAGCTCCCCCTAGGCTGATGCTACCAAAACACTTAGAAGATATTCAGATGTTGGTAGTGTTCAGTACAATCAAGACCATTCCTTTCTTCATTTGGTGGTCAGGATCATCAAGACTCTCATAGTATCTTCTCATTTCAAAGAGATCATGCAGAGGTAAGTTGATTATGTCTTGCCAGTAGTAGACATTCTCAACACCTTGATCTCTGACAACATGCCATCTTCTGGATTGGTAGAATAAGTCTAGGACAAGATAGGTGTCTCAGTTGCTAGAGAAGCCACTTGCATAGGAGTTGATTGGGTTGCCTCATCATGCACTTCCTCAGGTCGATCTGATTCAGCCTAGGGTGTAGAGGTAGATGACTTTGGCTTTCTCTTTTTAGTCTTTGGTTTAGAAGCCATTTTCTTCTTCCTCTTTAATGTCTTTAACTGAGAAGACTGGTCTGCAGCACCATGTTGATCATCAGTGTCTTTCTTAGTTGGGTGTTCCTCTCTCACAGGTTCAGAAGGAGAGGGAGTTTGACCCTGTCTTGGATCAGAAGATGAAGTTTGCTGAGGCTCAGCTGGAGGTTCTGGTTCAGGTGTCTCTGGTTGTTCAAACTTGACCTCCATTTCAGGTGGGACTTGACTTGGAAGAGAGTGCAAGTCAATCAATTCACCACTTTTAATCTTATGCTTGATCACCCTTATATGCTCATCCATTGTAGATAGAGACATGGACCAAGTCTCCTTCGGAGAATCCATATGACTTGAAAAAGCTCATCATTCTTTGTCTGTCAGCAGACTTCTTTGCATTCTTTTGAATGATGGCTCTTGACTTTCCAGCTTCTTCCCTTAGCTTCCTTTTGGTTGTTTTTCTTTCTTTGACTAGCTCAAGCTCAAGTTGCTTTAAGTACTCGAACTCAATGAAGTCATAGGACGGGGAAGAAGTGCATTTTCCTGATAGAAGCCTGTGGCACTCACGTAGTTTATCATTTTGATTCTATCCTCTTCTTTATCTACCTGAGGTTCTTGTGGAGCCACATTTTCCTGTGCAGGACTTTCTTGAACTGGAGAGAGAGTGGGAGTATGCTTGTAAAGTCTTTTCTGTCTTTTCTCCTCTTTGAATTGGAGAAGTAACCTTGCATCCTCTTTCTCCTTTATCTCTCTTGGCACTTCCATGTCAGCCAGTTCATTCAACTCTTCTAAGGGGAGGGAGATGATTTCATCAACATCATAGTTCATGGTCTGTAAATAGGTAATCCTGATTGCCCTTAACTCATCATCTTTAGTATTTGGTCTGGGGGCAGCCCTGATTGCAGCTTGCATGAATTTAGATGACCCAGAAGAACTTTCTTCCCTTAGCCTCCTTTTCCTCTTTCTCTCTTCCTCCTCAATTTCCTCAGGAGTCATTATCCTTTTCCCTTTGTCACCAACAGACCTTTGTGACTCAGGGTGGATTGAGGCTTGTCCTTCATTGCTTGGTGTAGCTTCCATGCTCTGGCCAGAGAGAGGCTGAGAAACACCTTCACCAGCAGGTGTCTCAGATGGAGTTTGGACCTCTGCAGCAGTTGTAATGGTGAGACAAGGGTCTCAGGTTCTGCCACTGGGCCTTCAGCCAAGGTTTCCCTATGAAACTAATCTTAGGGTCCACCTCAACATCCAGTTGACTCATGACATTCCTGATTGCCTAAGTCTCCTTCTTAGAGAGAACTCTGCATGGATCCTGTCTTGGATTCTTTGAGCCAGCCTGTCAGCTTGTCTAGATTTCCTGGATTGACAAGTGGCATGTTGACTAAATCCAGTCCTTCATAGAAGCTCAGGCTTTGGAACTGAAAGACTTCTTGATGGCCTTGAACTCTGTGAAGTATGAGGGCTCTTCTATCATCATCATACCTCCATCTGATAATGTAGTTGCCAGTTCCATGTGGTGGAGATGAGACACCCTTGGTATACCTTCCTCAAAGAGACTCCTGCTGATAGAGTCTATAGAGTCCACATTAATGTGAGTTTGAGGAAGTTGCTGAGAATGCACAACAGCAAGTGAGGATGGTGAGTCCTTTATGTCCATTCTCTTTGAAGAACTCCCAAGTTCTGTGGTTGTGATAACTTTCTCCCCCTTTTTGGTAGCATTACCCACTTGCATAGGTGAGCTGGAGGATAAATCAATCACTTCCACAGGTTCTTGTGTTCCAGGTTGAGCTCTCCTTCAAGGTCTCTCAGCTAGTTTTTCCTTCAAATATGAAATCTGAAGTTGCTGATCATTGACCCTGTTTTGTAAGGTAGTCACCTGAGATTCCAAGTGGCTGACCTTAGAGACTAAATAGGTGCGTGTTTTTGACAATTTCTGCACCTTTAGTCTCAAGTTCCTCTCATCTTCATCAGAAGAATCACTGGGGGATGAGATGATTGAATCAAAATCCTCTCGCTCACCACCAGCTTGAGTTTCTTGGCTGTGGTTTTCCTCTGCTCACTGGCAGCCTCAGTTGAGATGCCAGAGGGCAGAGTTGCCATGGTTGAGGTCTGAATGATGTAATCACTTTCAAAAGTGAGAGCCTCTTCCATATGACATCCGGAACTTGTCAGAAGTGTCCACCTCAATAATAGGTGACTGATGTGGGATAGACTGAGGAGAGTCAGAGGTACTCGTCTCTCTTTGAGTAGGGGATGAGAAGAGAGACTCATGGTACACACCGAATCCTAAGTCTTCATCAGTATAGAGGATAGGTTGGAATTGGTTGGTTGAGATCCAAAGCTGGGGATGGTAGCTGTCCCCTGAAGGTTGTTCACTTGAGTGTTGAGACTCAGAGTGAAGGCTTAAGGCTGTTGGGCTAGTGAGCTCATCAGTGTGAGCATGAGGAACCTCATCACTGATTCTTGAAACAATGGGAGTGGTCTGCTCCTCAGGAGAAGTGGGAGCTCCAGTATCCACTTCTCCTGTATGGTGAGTATATGGGGCCTCCACAGACAGAATAGTCTGAGCAGGGGTTCGTTTGGATTTTCTTTGGTAGGTGATGGATATTTGAGGTTGTGTAGAGGGTTGGAGAGCAGTAGGTGTGGGTTCAACACTAGCTTGGACTGTAGGTTCACCTTGAGCAATGAGCTCTAACATTTTTTGGACTAGGGCTGTTTCTACCCCTGAGAAGCCTACAGTTGGCTTCTTCATAATTTTAAAGATGTCGGGCTTCATCTGTCCCAATTTAAGAATATTACTTGTTTCCCTCAACTGTGAGCCCAATTCATAGTTGAGAATGTGTTGAACATATCTAGGAAACATGTAGTATTCTAAGGAGTCTAAGTTTGCAAGTGAATAAGTATAAACAAATTGTGAATACCTGAACTTGACCCCTTGAATCATTCCATGAACTAAAGGAGAGATCCTCAGGAATCTGGTCCCATCCACCATGCTGTTTGATAAGTGTGGATAACCACATGGAGCAGGTATTTCCACTGGGATGAGACCTTCCCTTCCTGAAGGTCTTTACAGAGAAATCTCCTTCATAGCCCATCTGCTCAAAGGAATGATTAACCGCTTCCTTTGGGAAGAACACTTCACCTTCTTCATCATCCAGCTAAAGATGTCGGTTGATGATGGCCGGAGTGATGAAGATTGTTCTCCCTACACTGTGGCAGACAGTGCCTTTCCCCATCCATAATGACCTCTTGGCAGGTCTTCCAGAATTCAAGCAAGTGATCCTCATATAGAGGAGGATCAATGGTTAGGGAGGTGAAGTAGTGAGACAAAGACAAGAAACGGCAAACCTCTGAGAAATGAGGATCTTTGTCAGAGCATAACAGAGCAACCTGATTGTGTTGTCTGTGTAGCTGCATGGCAAAGTTAGGATCATTTCTGTGAGCGGGTCAGCCATTGTGAGGTAGCTCAGAGACGAAGAGAAAAAATGGGAAAGAAATTTCAGAGAGAAAGCTTTGGGTTTTAGGTTGGAAGAAAAGCAGATGATAGAAGAGGGGGAAACCGTTAGTTTATTTGAGAGAGAAGGATTTCAGATAAAGTTTAATGAAAGAGGATAAACTTTGAAATTCGTATGTCGGTCCCACATCTGAAAAAGTAGTTTACCTTTTTGCTCAAAAAGTAGTTTTCTTGGAATTCGAAAAGCTTCCGAAGGTAATTTGTCTTCGGAAGTTTTGATTGAAAAAGCTTCCGAAGCTAAAATGGCTTCGGAAGAATTTTCCTGAGAGTCTTGAAGATTTATGCTTCGGAAGAGAAATAAACTCTTGGATGCTTTGTATAAGAAAGAACAAAGCTTCCGAGGTTAATTCGCTTCGGAAGGAAAAGTCCTTAAAAATGAAAAGTGTCTAAGTTAAGAATTTTAAGCTTCGGAAGATAATTTTGACTTCTTCCGAAGGTAAAATCTTTTAGACAGTCATTTATTTTGAAGACATATTTTTCTTCCAAAGGTAAAATGTTATCTTCCGAAGTATCAGAAAATTTTCAAGAATCTAAGGAAAGTCTTCAAAAAGATTTTTACATTCAAAGAAAACATGAGCTTATGAAAGTGATGAACTAGACAACTTCAGACACACATATTTTTTAAGAAGAAATAATTAGAATTAGTTTTAAGAAAAAGTCTACTCAAAGTTAATCATCCCAATAGCTGATATCAGAAACTTAAATATCTATTCACAAAAGCTTTTGATGAACAGATCAGCATATTGTTCATCTGTGTGAACTTTGACTAGTTTAATTAATCCCTTTTCATAGTTATCTCTTATTAAATGATACCTAATGTTGATGTGTTTGGTCCTTGAGTGCTGCACAGGGTTCTCAGTGATAGAGATAGCAATATTGTTGTCTATGTGGATAGGAGTCTCTTTGAAGTTAAATCCATAGTCTAGCATCTAATTTTGAATCCAAAGCACTTGAGCACAGCAGCTTGCAGCAGCAATGTATTCAGCCTCAGCAGTTGATGCAGACACACAAGATTGTTTCTTGCATTGCCATGAGACAACCCTTCCACCAAGGAATTGACATCCCCCAGATGTGGACTTTGCAGTCATGTTGAACCACCATAATCACTGTCTGTATAGGCATACAGATTGAAATTAGGATTCTTTGGATACCATAGACCAAGTGTTGAAGCACCTTTGAGGTATCTTAAAATCCTTTTCACAGTGATTAAGTGAGACATCTTAGGGTTTGCTTGATATCTTGCACAAACATGTAGCAAACATGATATCAGGCCTGCTAGCTGTAAGATACATAAGAGACCCAATCATAGCCCTGTATAAGTGCTCATCTACACACTCCCCTCAAGATCTGGACCAAGGGAGTGGTTTCTGGCTATGGGTGTCTTAGCAATCTTATAATCAGTCATGTTGAATCTCTTGAGTATATCTTGAACATACTTTGACTGACTTATGAAGATGCCATCTTCAACCTGCTTCACTTGAATTCCCAGAAAGAAGTTGAGTTCTCCCATTGAACTCATTTCAAATCTGTCTTTCATCAGCTTTTCAAAGTCTTTGCAGAGCTTTGAATTGATTGAACCAAAGATGATGTCATCCACATATACTTGAACTAGCAGAATGTCTTTCCTTGTCCTTTGATGAAGAGAGTTCCATCTATAGTACCTCTCCTGTATCCATGTTTACAGAGATACTCACACAGTGTCTCATACCACTTCCTGGGTGCCTGATGCAGCCCATAAAGAGCTTTGTCAAGCTTCAGACATAATCAGGATGATCAGGATCTACAAAACCAGGTGGTTGTTTGACATAAACCTCCTCATCAATCACCCATATAAGAAAGCACACTTTACATCAAGTTGATAGACTTTGAAATTCTTGGATGCAGCAAATGCCAGGAATATCCTAACAGCTTCTAGTCTTGCTACAGGAGCAAAGACATCAGTGTAATCAATCCCTTCTTCTTGTGTGTATCCTTGAACAACTAGTCTTGCCTTGTTCTTGATGATGATTCCTCTATCATCCTTCTTATTCCTAAAAACCCATTTGGTTCCAATGGTAGTCTTCCCATGAGGAAGAGGACAAAGGTTCCAAACTTTCTGCCTTTTGAATGAAGCAGCTCTTGTTGCATAGCTTCAACCCAACTTCCTTCCTTTAGAGCCTCCTCAACTTTCTTTGGCTCTAACTGGGATAGAAAACAAGAGTGAAGACAAACATTTGCTTCATGGTTTGCCCTCTTGTCTTTATCCCGGAGATAACATCTCCAATGATGTTTGTGGTAGGATGAGACTTGTGGATCCTTAGCTGAGGGATCACAGCAAGTTGCTGAGATAGATCCAAATTTTGAGAAATTTAGATCTGGTCTTGAAGATTGATCCTCCACATTATCACACTTATCAAGATTAACTTGATCCAATGAGTGTGTGACATCATTGATGTTGTCATCTATGGTATGGTTATTAGCATCAAGAAATTCTTGATCACTATCACCATCACCATTGTTGTCTTCTGCAATTGAGGTGTCTTTATCTGGTTGAGAAGCCTCTGAGCTGGAATTTGAAGGCATGCCACATGTATCAGCTGGATTTGTCATTGTTGTGCTGATAGAAACCTCATTTGCTGAAGTAGTTTCAACTGGAGCTGAAGGTGTGTGAGTTGAAGGTCTTCCTAGCTCAAATCTTGGATCAGGATCACGTGTATTAAATTTTCTGCAGATCCTGAAACATGCTCACAAGATCTTTTAAAACAGTTGGTAACTAAATCAAGATCAAATAGCCAATCCAGACCAGAACCAGCCACACTGGGTGTGTGCTCATTGAAAGTCACATTGGCTGACTCCTCAATAATTCTAGTTATGAGATTGTATACTCTATAAGCTTTAGCTTGGGAAAAGTATCCAATGAAGTGTCCATCGTCTGATTTCTCAGAAACTTGGCAACTTGATCTTTGTATTCAAGATGGTGCAGGGACATCCAAATGACCTGAGAAAACCAATGAAAGTTTCCTCTTGTGCCAAAGTTCATAAGGAGTCTTACCATGTGTCTTAACTACTAAAACTCTATTTTGCACATAGCAAGTAGTATTAACTGCCTCTGCCTAGAAGGTGATAGGCAGTTTAGAGTCAGACAACATAGTTCTTGCAGCTTCAATAAGTGTCCTGTTTCTCCTCTCAGCAACTCCGTTTTGCTAAGGAGTCCTGGGAGCACTGTATTGTCTTGTAATACCCTTTTCATCACAAAATGTATCAAGGATTTGGTTCTTGAATTCAGTTCCTTGATCACATCTTATGGTTTTGACCTTGTGATCACATTGATTCTCAATCTTTAAGATGAAATTCTTTAGAATCTCAGGAGTCTCATCTTTAGTTCTAAGGAAGAAGACCCAAGTGAATCTTGTAAAATCATCTGTGATCACTAGACAGTATAAGTCCTTCCTAAACTCATACACTGGTGGGGCCAAAGAGATCCATATGTAACAAGTGTAGGGGTGTAGTGATGGAGTTCATTTCCTTAGGCTTATAGGATGCCTTATGTTGCTTCCCTTCAGGCATGCAACACAATGATCATCACTTGTAAACTCTTTCTTTGGCATTCCAGTTACCAGATCATGCTTAATCAATTTATTCATGTTTTTAAAGTTTACATGGCACATTCTTTTATGCCATAGAAAGACTCATCACTATTGGCTTTAGATAGAAAGCATGAAACTTCTCCAGAGGGAGATGTTTCTGGCAAATCCATCTTGTACATGTTCCCTTTCCTAGGGTTTTGAGCAGGATGTGCTCATGAGGAATGACCACACCAGGCTTGAGAACAATGCACTCATGCTCAGTAAAGAGCATGTTATGTCTTTGATCAGAAAATTGGGATACACTCAGAAGATTGTACCCAAGCTCCTTAACAAAGTTTACCTTTTCAACGCTGAGCTTACCATTTATGACCTTGCCCCTTCCAGAAATGTAACCACCTTCATCTCCTCCAAAAGCAACTGGTCCTCCATCAATTCTCTCAAAATTATGGAGTAGTGACCTACTGCCTGTCATGTGCCTGGAACAGCCACTGTCAATTATCTAGACGTTTCCGTTTGTCTTGAGTTGTTCCTGCACAAAGAAAATGATTAGTTACATTTGGAAACCCAAGCCGTACTTATCTTGGGCTCAGTAAGTGTAATAGAAGGTAATGCAACAGTAATAGATCCTATGGTTGTACTGTGAGGATCTTCAGCTATTGTTGATAGAGAAATTTCAGTCATTTGGTTTTTTAGACTTCCACACCACCTTTGGACTCTTGGACTTGACCTTCAAAACCTTTGAAGCTTTTGGAACTTCACAGGTTTTGATGACTGAACCTTCGGAAGATTCTGCAGTCACTGCAGCAGACTTCAGTGCTTCGGAAGAACTCCTTTCTTCCGAGACCAATTTTACTTCCGAAGGTAATTTTCCATTTACCTTCTTCTTTGATTTGGAGCTTCCGAAGGAAACAGACTTTCCTTCCGAGGCTTGAGACTTCTTGAGATTCTTTGAAGTCTTTGTATTGGTCATGTATCGTACTTCTAGGATTGTATGGGCAATCCTTAGCAATGTGAGAAGTATTTTCACACATGACACATAACATTTTCTTCTTCAAAGAGTCTCCTTTTGAGAGCAAGACTGACTTTGGTCACATCCCTTCTCCACCTTCATCTTGGTAGATGCGAGACAGTTCTTTTGGGCTGTGAACTGTTCTTGGAGTTTGATGGTCCAGGCTGTGCAGCAGTGGTACACAGCAGCTCAGTCTTCCTCTTTGCTCTGAGATGATTTAACATGAACCAGGACTCTTAGATAGGAGTCTTGGTTGATGTCTTCATTCCTTACTACTTTGAAACCTATAGAGATAAAAACTTGTTTCTGCTTAGCATCAAAAGTAACCTTGATTTCTTGAGCCTTCTTTGCTTTCCTTTTGCTCTTCCTCATCAAGTTCTTTCTTTTGGACTTGGTCATCACAGATGATTTCTTCTCCTCAGAAGGATAGTGGCCCTTGGAAGAATCCTCTTCTTCACTCTTCTCAGAGGAATTCTTCACTATCACTTCTTCATCATCCTCACTTATAGGATCTATGAGAGGAAGCTCATCTTCACAAGTTCCACACCTAGGATATCTTACAGACAAGATTGTGTGTGGAGGAGCTATCTCATTTGATCCTAGTCCCTGTCTATTTTGATAGCACACTTTGTTATGCAGGGATGAGGATATCATGTTTTTGAAGGTCTCTTCTTCAAGAACACTTTTCTCTGCCTTGGCTTTGCTAATCATAGCTCAGCCTGGCACTCAGTCAATTTAGTTATGAGATCTTGGATCTGAGTTCTAAAATCTGTATGTTCATGTTTTAGTACTGAAATGGTTTTCTCCAAATCTTCTATTTTTAACTTGTAATCATTTTCAGACTTTCTAAAATCAGATTTTAATATGTTTAATGACTCAAGATCGGATCTCATCTCTAAGTTGTAGGACCTGTATCTATTCACTTTAGCAATGCATTCAGGAGTACAGAGATGTTCCAATACCTTGGCTTCATCATGGTTAGCCATCATGCTTGGTTTGGAGAAGCATCTTCCACCTGAAAACTCCAGTCAAAGCCTCCTTCTTCAACAGCAACAGCAGCATGTTGCTTAGGCTTCTCAGACTGAGGAGCTTTGTCAGTGTAGTTTGGTTTGGGTGGTGTTTGGCCCCCATTTGCTTTAGGTGCCTTACACTCCCTAGCAAAGTGACCCATAAGGTTACAGTTGTAACACTTAACTTTGCTTTTATCCAGCCCAAACTTTCCACTGGTAGCATTGGTTGGAAATCTTCTTCCTGTTCTCTTGTAGAACTTCTTGGCTCTGTGAGTGAGGAGAGCCATCTGCTGAACTATCTCCATGTATTCCAGGTCATCTGGATGAATACAGTCCAGGTCTTCAAGAGTGAAGAGATAATTCCCACAGCTTTCATCAGTAGACACAAGGCTTGAGAAGAACTTGTCTCTTGGAATGAACTTCCTTGAGTAAAGTTTTCCCTTGGTGTCTCCGGGAAGGTGATGAAAGGACCCTTTTGTGAGTTGTCAGGGTAGCATATGATGATGTTGGGGTTCTATGTTGTCCCTTTCAACCACATGAAGGGAACCCATTTGATTATTGGAGTTGCCAGATGAACCTTGTATGTTCATCTCCATCTGGTATCCACTAAGAATCCCATATAACTCTGTCAGAGTAAGAGTTTTAAGGTTCTCAGTCCTCTTGATCACCATACAATAGTGTGTCCATTGCCTAGGAAGTGAGGACGTGAACTTCCTTACAATGTCTCTGTTCTCAAGAGGAACTCCTCCATCCACTAGGGTATCCACAATCTCAACATACCTGAAGTATTGTTTGGTCATGGTTTCACGTGCTTTAAAGGTGAAATTTTCAAACTGCTGCTGTCAGAAGATCTTTCTTGTTCTCCTTGGCTTCATAGGAGTCTTCATACATCAGCTTCAGTGCATCCCACAGCTGTTTAGCTGTTTTGCACTTCTTAAAACCTCTGTATACAGAGTTTGGGAGAGCAGTCTGTAGAGCAGTCATGGCCTTCCTATCAATCTCTACTCTTTTTCTATCTTCATCTAAGTAGTTGGCCATATCTTTAGGAATCATACCAGCACCAGTAGCAGAGGGGGTGCTCGGTATGAAAGGTCCATTTTCAACAGATTCCCACATTCTTGAGTCAAGAGACCTGATGAAGCCTTCCATCCTCATGCACCAGGTGTCAAAATCATCAAGAGTGATTAGTGGGGATTTGTTCATGGTTCCAGTCTCCATATCAGTCTTTGAGATGGAAGCCATTTGAAGAGTTTAGTTTTTGTGTGTGTGAGGGATCTTAAGATGGTTAGATCTTATATCAAGAGCCTGAAAGCTCTGATACCAATTGCAGGATCGTTTAAGGGTTTGAACACAATTACAACACAACAACACAATGAGGAGATTATCTAAACTCTAATCAAACAGTAAACTGGGTTAACCAAAAGTGATACAAAGAACAAAGTAAAGCAAGAGACAGAATAGGAGATATGGTTTTCAAGGATGCAGTATATTGCTTTCTCAAGTTCTTTTACAAGTGTTACAAAGTATATTAAGATACAAGAACTTGAAATACTTATACTACAACCTACAGCCGGCTATACTATGAAAGCCAGCTGGATACAATTGACTAGACACTAACAAATCAATTGTATCAAAAAGCATATCTGCCTTTTGACCTTGTGACTATGACATGCCATAGCTCACATCCTTATACATTACAAAAAGGATAAAGTACATAAAGTGGAAAGTTTCAGACTCAAGACCTCAATGTACAGTTACCAAAAGCATGGACCTTTTCACCAACTCTTGTAAGTTGGTGACTTATCAGAGACGCAGCGGAAAAGGTGCTTTATGGAACAGTACATCAGATAAAGCATGTGTACTAAAAGTCTTCGGAAGAAATCTGTCTTCATGGGTGAAGCTTCGGAAGACTTTGTCTCTTGAAGCTTCGGAAGACTTCATGTTTGGCTTCGGAAGATATTGGTCTCGACTTCGGAAGATTTTACACTGAATGTTTTCTAATGTATTGTGTAAAACTTCCGAAGCATTCTTCACTTCAGTACTTAGTGCATGTTGCTGAGACACTTTGGATGTTTTGGGTTGCATCAGACTTAAGGACTCCTTACACAACTGTAATAACAGCTGAGAGTGGCAGCCTATCTTTCTTCATCATTATCTTCTTCATTTCTTCTAGCCTCAGTACCCTTCTCTTCCCTTCTGGGGTACATCATGGCTATTGGTTTTGAGGGTAACGAACTGGTTTGGTGGGTTGTGGTTGTGGTGGTTTTGGTGGTAAGGGATTGTTTATGGGTTTTGGTGTTGAATTTTGACAGGCTGTTCTAGCATTTTGGATGTGAGTTCGGCTTTAGATTGCTTGACTAGTTTAGTCCTGCTCCTAGCACCAGCTTCATTTAAGGCTTCAATCCAATCCTTTTTATATAACTTCAGACGACAGATCTGGTGGTTATTTTCCAACAGATGTCCTTGACCATGCCTTGATTTCAATCAATGATATCCAAATACTTAGCTATGAACCTGATCATGATTTCCAGCCTTTCCCTTTCAACCATTAACTTGCCATCTAGCATGGATTTCTTCAATCTCCAGTCTTCTGATTTCTGAGTCAAGTTTTTCAGTGTCATGACCATGCCTAAACAACTGATAAATGATGTTATCCATTAATCGGTTGTGTTCGGCATCAGCCTCCTCCCCATTGTCTCCAAGTCAGTCTCCTTTCATTCTTCCTTTTCTTGTATGTGACATGAAAGTCTTTAGTACTTTCAGTCACTTTCTCCATGTCAGCTTCCTTCACCTTCTCCTTCTCAGTCTCTTTCCTATCTGCAATCCTCTTTCTTTTTGCTTTCATGACTGAATCTCCCCCTTTTTGGTTTCATTGGTTGCAAGGGATTGATTGTCAGAAAGCCTTTTGCTCACAACATCCTCTATCAAGGGTTGTATAACTGAGGGAAGCCTCTCATCAAGGGGTTTAAGCACTATATCAGATAGTTGGTGTGATGAGAGGTAAGGAATGTTGAAAGATAGCAGCGATTTGCCCAAGGGGGTTCTGTCCCTGAGAAATAGTGCCAGAAGTAGAGGCAGGTGGCTGAGTGTTTTGGAGTGGCTCTGTGTACGGGAGACCTTCAGAGGAAGGTTCCATCTGTGGGGTTTGAGGGGTAGATGGTCTTTGATTTAGAAATTTGGCAATCAGCTCTTTGAGTCTGCTCACCTCATCCTCGAGGATGGTGTTTTGGGCTAAAACCTCATAAAAGAAGCCCAGGTCATCATTAGTGTTTATGAATCACCTGTTCCTCCTGATAGAATCAGGATGAACATGCTCTGAGTGTAGATCAGTAGTAGCATGTGCCCCTTGGTCATGGTACTGGGGACTTCCTGCCTCAGGATCGTGTCCTTCATCAGCAGTTGCCTCTGGTGAGGTCTTATGAATGTTACTAACTTCAGCTGATCATATGTTGAAGCAGGAGAAGTGGCAGCCTCACCAGAAGTTCCAATCTCCTTTTCTACACTCGGAGATGGAGCATTGTAACCCCTATGTTGGGTTATCAGAAGCAATGTGGTCCTCCCCCTCAATGGTTGAGGTATGCCTAGTTGTAATTGGTTTTGGGGAGGGGGTGAGGACTGCAATTGACTCAGCACTTGTGCAGCAATAAGTGTAGGACTTGGAGGGGGCGGTTGCATGGTGGGATTGGGTAGAAGCAGATTGCAACCGGGGTGAGTGGTGCGCTTCAATGGTAACCCTCTCAATTGAGATAGGTTCCAGCAATGTGGGATCCCCAATATTGGTTGCAACAGGACCCTGTTAAGAGGATACCTGTGCGGCTTTGGCAGGTTGAGTCTTGACATAACTGGGGGGTTAAAACCAGTATGTGTGAGCTGTGTTTGTGGTACAGGGGCATCCTCAGGGGACTTATTTCCCTTAGTAGCCGTTTTTGGCTTTTGGATTTGTGTTTGGTGGGGACTCTGGATTTGGAGGTGGTGCTTGTGGGTCCAGCTGTGTGGGTTTTCGCAGCTTGGCAGCCTGTTTGAGTGATTGGTCTGAGTTGTGCCTGGAGTATATCTCAGGCAATACAGCCATGGCAGGGACTCCAAGGCCAACAAGTCCCTCAACTTTCAGCTGGTTCTCTATAATGGCCATGATGAACCGAGGATATAATATCCATCGGTTAGCAATAGGTTTTGAAGCCATATCCTTAAGTTCAAGAAAAGTTATTTCAGAAAAATTTAAGTTTTGTTGCTCAAGGATAGAGAAGAATACCTGTTGCCACCTGGTCGACATTTGATCCCAAGAAGAAGTCTTAGGAGCTAAGCAAACATTCAGCATATGAAAAATAAGGCGTTCTGCATCATGGAAATGCTTCTTCAGGATGGTAGAGGCGCTGAGGTTACCCTGGTATCCATGGTGGGCAAAGGATAGATCAGAGGTGCCCTTTGGATACCCAGCGGGGAAGTGGCATCATCTAGTTGTAGGGTTTGGCGAAGGATTGCCGGAGTGATGACCACCGGTCGGTTGTTGACAAAGGACTGGAGAGAGTCAGGTTATTCTCCCCAGTGATGAGGGTGACGTTCGTCCAGAACTGATGGAGGGTTCGGCATGAATGGTAGGATTTAGAAGGAAAGCCGTTTTGTAGGGAGAATGGACATTAGATCAATGGCATTATCGAACTTTGTCCAGAATGGTGATTTGGTAAGGTAGGCAACACAGTTGTGTCATGGTTTAAGCTTCATGGTCGCCATTAATGTGAGAGAAGATGTGGAGGTTTTGGACGTTAGGTTTGGAGATAATGAAGCTCTGTAAGATTAGGTATTTATAGGGTCAAGGTTAGAAAACAACTGAAAGGTCAGAGGTTGAAACAACTAAAGTCTTGGTTTTAGGCATCAGCAGTTATAAAACTACTGAAAACCATGTTTTGGCTTCAGATGTTTGAAACAACTCAAGACTTGGGTATAGTCATCAGTAGTTGGAAACTACTGAAAATTGGTTTTGTCTTCAGGTGTTGTAAACAACTGATAACTTGGGTTTAGTCATCAGTAGTTGTAGACTACTGAAGTCATGGTTTTTCTCATCAGTTGTGTAAACAGCTGAGGA
The DNA here is from genome assembly GCA_025506515.1 of Flaveria trinervia. Lineage (NCBI taxonomy): Eukaryota > Viridiplantae > Streptophyta > Magnoliopsida > Asterales > Asteraceae > Flaveria > Flaveria trinervia. Next base: position 23,418,905 of record CM046443.1, read on the forward strand.
CTTGGTGTTATTCATTAGTAGTTGTGACTACTAAGGACATGGTTTTGTCATCAGCTATTAAGGGTGAACACAGTTGTAGAAACAACTGAAGAGAAATGGTCTCATCAGTAGCTTTCGTCAATTCTTAGCTTTTCACGCTGTTTCATACTATCCTCAACACTTACTCATCGTCTTTTTGATCTGTTGTTTCATAGGCATCAGTACTTGATCTGTTTTTACTCAGATCATATTATAACACATCAGTAGTTGTACTGATCAGTTGTTTTAACAGAATCAGTACTAAATGTGAATGGTTACTAATGATCATCATCAGTACTAGTTTGAGATCACATAGTTATCACTTTTCTAGCTTTAGCATACCCAGCCTTAACACTAGTTTTGGAAAGTAAACTATCCAGGCTTAGTAAAATGTCTGCAAGCTCATCAGCACAGGCACAAACTTTGATCAATCAGACCTTTTTCAAAACAGTCCTAAAAAATGATATCTGATCTCTATATGTTTGGTCATGGAGTGCTGGACTGAATTTTTGACAATGCACAGAGCTGAAGCACTATCCATTAATATGAGTCTTAGTCTCTGTAATGCCATAATCCAAAAGTTGGTTCTAACCAGAGTACCTTGCAGTCACAACTTGTAGCTGCAATGTACTCTACTTCAGCAGTGGATGAGCACATTTTGTTTCTTACTCTGCCAAGATCAAACAGTTCCTAAGATTGACATCCCCAGAAGTGATTTCTGGTTAACTTAACCCTGCATAGTCACTGTCTGCAAAAAGACTAATTTGCAGAGTTCCCGTGGAATACCATAACCTAGAGATTGTGCCCTTGCAAATATCTAAAGATCCTCTTGACTTCAATCAAATGAATGCAGGATCGTTAAGGGCTTGAACACAATTACAACACAACAACACAATGAGAAGATTAACTAAACTTTAATCAAACAGTGAACTAGGTAACCAAGGTGATACAAAGAACACAAGTAAAGCAAGAGACAGAACAAGAGAGTATAGTTTTCAAGGGAGCAGTATATTGCTTTCTCAAGTTCTTTTACAAGTGTTACAAAGCATATTGAAGATACAAGAACTTGAAATACTTATACTACAACCTACAGCCGGCTATACTATGAAAGCCAGCTGGATACAATTGACTAGACACTAACAAAATCAATTGTAGAATCAAAAGGCATATCTGCCTTTTGACCTTGTGACTATGACATGCCATAGCTCACATCCTTATACATTACAAAAAGGATAAAGTACATAAAGTGGAAAGTTTCAGACTCAAGACCTCAATGTACAGTTACCAAAAGCATGGACCTTTTCACCAACTCTTGTAAGTTGGTGACTTATCAGAGACGCAGCGGAAAAGGTGCTTTATGGAACAGTACATCAGATAAAGCATGTGTACTAAAAGTCTTCGGAAGAAATCTGTCTTCATAGGGTGAAGCTTCGGAAGACTTTGTCTCTTGAAGCTTCGGAAGACTTCATGTTTGGCTTCGGAAGATATTGGTCTTGGCTTCGGAAGATTTTACACTTAGAATGTTTTTTCTAATGTTTGTGTAAAACTCTGAAGCATTCTTCACTTCAGTACTTAGTGCATGTTGCTGAACACTTAGCAGTTTTGGTTGCATCAGACTTAGGAATCCTTACAAACTCCCCCTAGGCTGATGCTACCAAAACACTTAGAAGATCTTCAGATGTTGGTAGTCTTCAGTACAATCAAGACCATTCCTTTCTTCATTTGGTGGTCAGGATCATCAAGACTCTCATAGTATCTTCTCATTTCAAAGAGATCATGCAGAGGTAAGTTGATTATGTCTTGCCAGGAGTAGACATTCTCAACACCTTGATCTCTGACAACATGCCATCTTTCTGGATTGGTAGAATAAGTCCAGGACAAGATAGGTGTCTCAGTTGCTAGAGGAGCCACTTGCATAGGAGTTGATTGGGTTGCCTCATCATGCACTTCCTCAGGTTGATCTGATTCAGCCTGGGGTGTAGAGGTAGATGACTTTGGCTTCTTCTTTTTAGTCTTTGGTTTAGAAGCCATTTTCTTCTTCCTCTTTAATGTCTTTAACTGAGAAGACTGGTCTGCAGCACCATGTTGATCATCAGTGTCTTCTCAGTTGGGTGTTCCTCCCTCACAGGTTCAGAAGGAGAGGGAGTTTGACCCTGTCTTGGATCAGAAGATGAAGTTTGCTGAGGCTCAGCTGGAGGTTCTGGTTCGGGTGTCTCTGGTTGTTCAAACTTGACCTCCACTTCAGGTGGGACTTGACTTGGAAGAGAGTGCAAGTCAATCAATTCACCACTTTTAATCTTCTGCTTGATCACCCTTATATGCTCATCCATTGTAGATAGAGACATGGGACCAAGTCTCCTTCCGGAGAATCCATATGACTTCAAGAAGCTCATCATTCTTTGTCTGTCAGCAGACTTCTTTGCATTCTTTTGAATGATGGCTCTTGACTTTGCAGCTTCTTCCCTTAGCTTCCTTTTGGTTGTTTTTCTTTCTTTGACTAGCTCAAGCTCAAGTTGCTTTAAGTACTCGAACTCAATGAAGTCATAGGACAGGGGAAGAAGTGTATTTGCCTGATAGAAGCCTGTGGCACTCAGGTAGTTTATCATTTTGATTCTATCCTCTTCTTTATCTACCTGAGGTTCTTGTGGAGCCACATCTTCCTGTGCAGGACTTTCTTGAACTGGAGAGAGAGTTGGAGTATGCTTGTAAAGTCTTTTCTGTCTCTTCTCCTCTTTGAATTGGAGAAGTAACCTTGCATCCTCTTTCTCCTTTATCTCTCTTGACACTTCCATGTCAGCCAGTTCATTCAACTCTTCTAAGGGGAGGGAGATGATTTCATCAACATCATAGTTCCTGGTCTGTAAATAGGTAATCCTGACTGCCCTTACTCATCATCTTAGTATTTGGTCTGGGGGCAGCCCTGATTGCAGCTTGCATGAATTTAGATGACCCAGAAGAACTTTCTCCCCTTAGCCTCCTTTTCCTCTCTCTCTCTTCCTCCTCAATTTCCTCAGGAGTCATTATCCTTTTCCCTTTGTCACCACAGACCTTTGTGACTCAGGGTGGATTGAGGCTTGGCCTTCATTGCTTGGTGTAGCTTCCATGCTCTGGCCAGAGAGAGGCTGAGAAACACCTTCACCAGCAGGTGTCTCAGATGGAGTTTGGACCTCTGCAGCAGTTGTTGATGGTGAGACAAGGGTCTCAGGTTCTGCCACTGGGCCTTCAGCCAAGGTTTCCCCTATGAAACTAATCTTAGGGTCCACCTCAACATCCAGTTGACCGATGACATTGCCTGATTGCCTAAGTCTCCTTCTTAGAGAGAACTCTGCAAGGATCCTGTCTTGGATTCTTTGAGCCAGCCTGTCAGCTTGTCTAGATTTGCTTGGATTGACAAGTGGCATGTTGACTAAATCCAGTCCTTCATAGAAGCTCAGGCTTTGGAACTGAAAACTTCTTGTTGGCCTTGAACTCTGTGAAGTATGAGGGCTCTTCTGTCATCATCATACCTCCATCTGATGATGTAGTTGCCAGTTCCTTGTGGTGGAGATGAGACAGCCCTTGGTATACCTTCCTCAAAGAGACTCCTGATGAGAGAGTCTATAGAGTCCACATTAATGTGAACTTGAGGAAGTTGCTGAGAATGCACAACAGCAAGTGAGAATGGTGAGTCCTCTATGTCCATTCTTTTGAAGAACTCCCAGGTTCTGTGGTTGTGATAACTTCTCCCCCCTTTTGGTAGCATCACCTACTTGCATAGGTGAGCTGGAGGATAAATCAATCACTTCCACAGGTTCTTGTGTTCCTGGTTGAGCTCTCCTTAAAGGTCTCCCAGCTAGTTTTTCCTGCAGATATGAAATCTGGAGTTGCTGATCATTGACCCTGTTTTGCAGGTAGTCACCTGAGATTCCAGTGACTAACCTTAGAGACTAGATAGGTGCATGTTTGTGACAATTTTTGTACCTTTAGTCTCAAATTCCCCTCATCTTCATCAGAAGAATCACTGGGGGATGAGAGGATTGGACCAAAGTCCTCTCTCTCACCACCAGCTTGAGTTTCTTGGCTGCTGGTTTTCCTCTGCTCACTGGCAACCTCAGTTAAGATGCCAATGGGCTGAGTTGCCATGGTTGAGGTCTTAATGATGTAATCACTTTCAAAAGTGAGAGCCTCTTCCATATGGACATCCTGAACAGGTTCAGATGTGTCCACCTCAGTAATAGGTGACTGATGAGGGATAGACTGAGGAGAGTCAGAGGTACTCATCTCTCTTTGAGTAGGGGAGGAGAAGAGAGACTCATGGTACTCACTGAATCCTAAGTCTTCATCAGTGTAAAAGGATAGGTTGGGAATTGGTTGGTTTAGATCCAAAGGCTGGGGATGGTAGCTGTCCCCTGAAGGTTGTTCACTTGAGTGTTGAGACTCAGAGTGAAAGCTTACGTTGTTGGGCTAATGAGCTCATCAGGTTGAGCTTGAGGAACCTCAGCCCTGATAGGTAAAGTAATGGGAGTGGTTTGCTCCTCAGGAGAAGTGGGAGCTCTGGATCCTTCTTCCTGTAAGGTTGAGTATTTGGGGGCCTGCACAGACTCAATAGCCTGAGCAGGGGTTCGTTGGATTTTCTTTTGTAGGTGATGAATATTTGAGGTTGTGAAGAGGGTAGGAGAGCAGTAGGTGTGGGTTCAACACTAGCTTGGACTGCTATGTTGTCACCTTGAGCAATGAGCTCTAACATTTTTGGGACTAGGGCTGTTTCTACCCCTGAGAAGCCTACAGTTGGCTTCTTCATAATTTTAAAGATGCCGGGCTTCATCTGTCCCAGTTTAAGAATATTGCCTGTTTCCCTCAACTGTGAGCCCAGTTCACAGTTGAGAATGTGTTGAACATATCTAGGAAACATGTAATACTCTAAGGAGTCTAAGTTTGCAAGTAAATTAGTATAAACAAATTGTGAATACCTGAACTTGACCCCCTGAACCATCCCATGAACTATAAAGGAGAGATCCTCAGGAATCTGGTCCCATCCACCATGCTTGTTTGATAAGCTGTGGATAACCACATTGAGCAGGTATTTCCACTGGGATGAGACCTTCCCTTTCCTGAAGGTCTTTACAGAGAAATCTCCTTCATAGCCCATCTGCTCGAAGGAATGATTAACCGCTTCTTTTGGAAGAACACTTCACCTGCTTCATCATCCAGCTGAAGATGTCGGTTGATGATGGCCGGAGTGATGAAAATTGTTCTCCCCTGCACTGTGGCAGACAGTGCCTTCTCCCCATCCATAATGACCTCTTGGCAGGTCTTCCAGAATTCAAGCAAATGATCCTCATATAGAGGAGGATCAATGGTTAGGGAGGTGAGTAGTGAGACAAAGACAAGAAACGGCAAACCTCTGAGAAATGAGGATCTTTGTCAGAGCATAACAGAGCAACCTGATTGTGTTGTCTGTGTAGCTGCATGGCAAAGTGAGGATCATTTCTGTGTGTAAGGTCAGCCATTGTGAGGTAGCTCAGAGATGAAGAGAAAGAATGGGAAGGAAATTTCAAGAGAAAGCTTTGGGTTTTAGGTATGGAAGAAAGCAGATGATAGAAGAGGGGGAAACCGTTGGGTTTATATGAGAGAGAAGGATTTCAGATAAGTTTAATGAAAGAGGATAAACTTTGAAATCCGTATGTCGGTCCCACCTCTGAAAAAGTAGTTTACTTTTTGCTCAAAAAGTAGTTTTCTTGGAATTCGAAAAGCTTCCGAAAGTAATTTGTCTTCGGAAGTTTGATTGAAAAAGCTTCCGAAGCTAAAGTGGCTTCGGAAGAATTTCCTGAGAGTCTTAAAGATTTATGCTTCGGAAAGAAATAAACTTTTGGATGCTTTGTATAAGAATGAACAAAGCTTCCGAAAGTAATTTTGCTTCGGAAGGAAAAAGTCCTTAAAATGAATAAGTGTCTAAGTTAAGAATTTAAGCTTCGGAAGATAAATTTTGACTTCTTCCGAAGGTAAATTTCTTAGACAGTCATTTATTTTGAAGACATATTTTTCTTCCGAAGGTAAAATTATCTTCCGAAGTATCAGAAAATTTTCAAGAATCTAAGGAAAGTCTTCAAAAAGATTTTTTACATTCAAAGAAAACATGAGCTTATGAAAGTGATGAACTAGACAACTTAGACACACATATTTTTTAAGAAGAAATAATTAGAATTAGTTTTAAGAAAAAGTCTACTCAAAGTTAATCATCCCAATAGCTGATATCAGATACTTAAATCTCTGTTCATCAAAAGCTTTTGTGAACAGATCAGCATATTGTTCATCTGTGTGAACTTTGACTAGTTTAATTAATCCCTTTTCATAGTTATCTCTTATTAAATGATACCTGATGTTGATGTGTTTGGTCCTTGAGTGCTGCACAGGGTTCTCAGTGATAGAGATAGCACTATTGTTGTCTATGTGGATAGGAGTCTCTTTGAAGTTAAATCCTAGTCTAGCATCTGATTTTGAATCCAAAGCACTTGAGCACAGCAGCTTGCAGCAGCAATGTATTCAGCCTCAGCAGTTGATGCAGACACACAGGTTGTTTCTTGCATTGCCATGAGACAACCCTTCCACCAAGGAATTGACATCCCCCAGATGTAGACTTTGCAGTCATGTTGAACCACCATAATCACTGTCTGTATAGGCATACAGATTGAAATTAGGATTCTTTGGATACCATAGACCAAGTGTTGAAGCACCTTTGAGGTATCTTAAAATCCTTTTCACAGTGATTAAGTGAGACATCTTAGGGTTTGCTTGATATCTTGCACAAATACATGTAGCAAACATGATATCAGGCCTGCTAGCTGTAAGATACATAAGAGACCCAATCATAGCCCTGTATAAGTGCTCATCTACACACTCCCCCTCAAGATCTGGACCAAGGGAGTGGTTTCTGGCTATGGGTGTCTTAGCAGTCTTACAATCAGTCATGTTGAACCTCTTGAGTATATCTTGAACATACTTTGACTGACTTATGAAAATGCCATCTTCAACCTGCTTCACTTGAATTCCCAGAAAGAAATTAAGTTCTCCCATTGAACTCATTTCAAATCTATCTTTCATCAGCTTTTCAAAGTCTTTGCAGAGCCTTGAATTGGTTGAGCCAAAGATGATGTCATCCACATATACTTGAACTAGCAGAATGTCGTTTCCTTGTCCTTTGATGAAGAGAGTTCCATCTATAGTACCTCTCCTGTAACCATGTTTACAGAGATACTCAGACAGTGTCTCATACCACTTCCTGGGTGCCTGATGCAGCCCATAGAGAGCTTTGTCAAGCTTGCAGACATAATCAGGATGATCAGGATCTACAAAACCAGGTGGTTGTTTGACATAAACCTCCTCATCAATCACTCCATATAAGAAAGCACACTTTACATCAAGTTGGTAGACCTTGAAGTTCTTGGATGCAGCAAATGCCAGGAATATCTAACAGCTTCTAGTCTAGCTACAGGAGCAAAGACATCAGTGTAGTCAATCCCTTCTTCTTGTGTGTATCCTTGAACAACTAGTCTTGCCTTGTTCTTGATGATGATTCCTCTATCATCCTTTTTATTCCTAAAAACCCATTTGGTTCCAATGGTAGTCTTCCCATGAGGAAGAGGACAAAGGTTCCAAACTTTCTGCTTTTGAATTGAAGCAGCTCTTGTTGCATAGCTTCAACCCAACTTCCATCCTTTAGAGCCTCCTCAACTTTCTTTGGCTCTAACTGGATAGAAAACAAGAGTGAAGACAAACATTTGCTTCATGGGTTTGCCCTCTTGTCTTTACCCCGGAGATAACATCTCCAATGATGTTTGTGGTAGGATGAGACTTGTGGATCCTTAGCTGAGGGATCACAGCAAGTTGCTGAGATAGATCCAAATTTGAGAAATTTAGATCTGGTCTTGAAGATTGATCCTCCACATTATCACACCTATCAAGATTAACTTGATCCAATGAGTGTGTGACATCATTGATGTTGTCATCTATGGTATGGTTATTAGCATCAAGAAATTCTTGATCACTATCACCATCACCATTGTTGTCTTCTGCAATTGAGATGTCTTTATCTGGTTGAGAAGCCTCTGAGCTGGAATTTGAAGGCATGCCAGATGTATCAGCTGGATTTGTCATTGTTGTGCTGATAGAAACTTCATTTGCTGAAGTAGTTTCAACTGGAGCTGAAGGTCTTCCTAGCTCAAATCTTGGATCAGGATCACCTGTATTAAATTTTCTGCAGATCCTAAACATGCTCACAAGATTTATTAAAACAGTTGGTAACTAAATCAAGATCAAATAGCCAATCCGACCAGAACCAGCCACACTGGGAGTGTGCTCATTGAAAGTCACATTGGCTGACTCCTCAATGATTCTAGTTCTGAGATTGTATACTCTATAGGCTTTAGCTTGAGAAGAGTATCCAATGAAGTGTCCATCGTCTGATTTCTCAGCAAACTTGGCAACTTGATCTTTGGTATTCAAGATGGTGCAGGGACATCCAAATGACCTGAGAAAACCAATGAAAGGTTTCCTCTTGTGCCAAAGTTCATAAGGAGTCTTACCATGTGTCTTAACTACTAAACTCTGTTTTGCACATAGCAAGCAGTATTAACTGCCTCTGCCCAGAAGGTGATAGGCAGTTTAGAGTCAGACAACATAGTTCTTGCAGCTTCAATAAGTGTCCTGTTTCTCCTCTCAGCAACTCCGTTTTGCTGAGGAGTCCTGGGAGCACTGTATTGTCTTGTAATACCCTTTTCATCACAAAATGTATCAAGGATTTGGTTCTTGAATTCAGTTCCTTGATCACATCTTATGGTTTTGACCTTGTGATCACATTGATTCTCAATCTTTAAGATGAAATTCTTTAGAATCTCAGGAGTCTCATCTTTAGTTCTAAGAAAGAAAACCCAAGTGAATCTTGTAAAATCATCTGTGATCACTAGACAGTATAAGGTCCTTCCTAAACTCATTACACTGGTGGGGCCAAAGAGATCCATATGTAAAAGTGTAGGGGAGTAGTGATGGAGTTCTTTTCCTTAGGCTTGTGAGATACCTTGTGTTGCTTCCCTTTCAGGCATGCAACACAATGATCATCACTTGTAAACTCTTTCTTTGGCATTCCAGTTACCAGATCATGTTTATTAATTTATTCATATTCTTAAAGTTTACATGGCACATTCTTTTATGCCATAGGAAAGACTCATCACTTTGCTTTAGATAGAAAGCATGAAACTTCTCAGAGGAGATGTTTCTTGCAAATCCATCTTGTACATGTTCCCTTTCCTGGGGGCTCTGAGCAGGATATGCTCATGAGGAATGACCACTCCAGGCTTGAGAACAATGCACTCATGCTCAGTGAAGAGCATGTTATGACTCTGATCACAAAATTGGGATACACTCAGAAGATTGTACCCAAGCTCCTTAACAAAGTTTACCTTCTCAATGCTGAGCTTACCATTTGTGACCTTGCCCCTTCCATAAATGTAACCACCTTCATCTCCTCCAAAAGCAACTGGTCCTCCATCAATTCTCTCAAAATTATGAAGTAAAGACCTATTGCCTGTCATGTGCCTGGAACAGCCACTGTCAATTATCCAGACATTCTTGTTTGTCTTGAGCTGTTCCTGCACAAAGAAAATGATTAGTTACATTTGGAAACCCAAGCCTTACTTGTCTTGGGTTCAGTAAGTGTAATAGAAGGTAATGCAACAGTAATAGATCCTATGGTTTGTATAAGGGGATCTTCAGCTGTTGTTGATGGAGAACCTCAGTCATTTGGTCTTTCTTAGACTTCCACACCACCTTTGGAGTCTTGGACTTGACCTTCAAAACCTTAGAAGCTTTTGGAGCTTCACAGTTTTAATGACTGATACTTCGGAAGAATCTACAGTCACTGCAGCAGACTTTAGTGCTTCGGAAGAACTCCTTTCTTCCGAGACCAACTTTGCTTCCGAAGGTAATTTCCATTTACCTTCTTCTTTGATTTGGAGCTTCCGAAGGAAACACCTTTCCTTCCGAAGCTTGAGACTTCTTGAGATTCTTTGAAGTCTTTGTATTGGTCATGTGGATAGTACTTTTAGGATTGTATGGACAATCCTTGGCAATATGAGAAGTACTTTCACACATAACACACAACATTTTCTTCTTCAAAGAAATCTCCTTTTGAGAGCAAGACTGGCTTTGGTCACATCCCTTTTTCACCTTCATCTTGGTAGATGCAGATACAGTTCCCTTGGGCTGTGAACTGTTCTTGGAATTTGATGGTCCAGGCTGTGCAGCAGTGGTACACAGCAGCTCAGTCTTCTTCTTTGTACTGAGATGATTTGAACATGAACCAGAACTCTTGGATAAGAAGCTTTGGTGGATGTCTTCAGTCCTTACAGCTTTGAAACCTGCAGAGATAAAACTTGTTTCTGCTTAGCATCAAAGGTAGCCTTGATTTCTTGAGCCTTCTTTGCTTTCCTTTTGCTCTTCCTGATCAAGTTCTTTCTCTTGGACTTGGTCATCACAGTTAATTTCTTCTCCTCAGAAGGATAGTGGCCCTTGGAGGAATCCTCTTCTTCACTCTTCTCAGAGGGATTCCTCACTATCACTTCTTCATCATCCTCACTTATTGGATCTATGAGAGGAAGCTCATCTTCACAAGTTCCACACCTAGGAGATCTTACAGACAAGATTGTGTGTGGAGGAGCTATCTCATTTGATCCCAGTCCCTGTCTATTTTGATAACAAACCTTATTGTGTAGGGATGAGGATATCATGTTCTTGAAGGTCTCTTCTTCAAGAACACTTTTCTCTGCCAGGGCTTTGCTGATCACAAGCTCAGCCTGGCACTTAGTCAACTTAGTGATGAGATCTTGGATCTGAGTTCTAAAATCTGTATGTTCATGTTTTAGTACTGAAATGGTTTTCTCCAAGTCTTCTATCTTTAACTTGTAATCATTTTCAGACTTTCTAAAATCAGATTTTAATATGTTTAATGACTCAAGATCAGATCTCATCTCTAGGTTGTAGGACCTGTATCTATTTACTTTAGCAATGCATTCAGGGGAGCAAAGATGTTCTAATACCTTGGCTTCATCATGGTCAGCCATCAATGCTTGGTTTGGAGAAGCATCCTCCACCTGAAAACTCCAGTCAAATCCTCCCTCTTCAACAGCAACCGCAGCATGTTGCTTTGTCTTCTCAGCTGAGGGGTATTGTTAGTGTAGTTTGGTCTGGTTGTGTTTGACCCCCATTTGCTCTAGGTGCCTTACACTCCCTAGCAAAGTGACCCATAAGGTTACAATTGTAACACTTAACTTTGCTTTTATCCAGCCCAACTTCCACTGGTAGCATTGCTTGGAAATCTTCTTCCTGTCCTCTTGTAGAACTTCTTGGCTCTGTGAGTGAGAAGAGCCATCTGCTGAACTATCTCCATGTATTCCAGGTCATCTGGATGGATACAGTCTAGGTCTTCAAGAGTGAAGAGATAATTCCACAGCTTTCATCTGCAGACACAAAGGCTTGAGAAGAACTTGTCTCTTGGAATGGGCTTCCTTGAGTAAAGTTCTCCCTTGGTGTCTCCGGAAGGTGATGAAAGGACCCTTTTGTGAGTTGTCAGGGTAGCATAGGAGATGATGTTGGGGTTCTATGCTGTCCCTTTCAACCACATGAAGGGCTGAACCCATTTGATTGTTAGAGTTGCCAGATGAACCTTGTAAGTTCATCTCCATCTGGTATCCACTGAGAATCCCATATAACTCTGTCAGAGTAAGAGTTTTAAGGTTCTCAGTCCTCTTGATTACCACACAATAGTGTGTCCATTGCCTAGGAAGTGAGGACATGAACTTCCTTACAATGTCTCTGTTCTCAAGAGGAACTCCTCCATCCACAGGGTATCCACAATCTCAACATACCTGAAGTATTGTTGGGTCATGGTTTCACCTGCTTTAAAGGTGAAATTTTCAAACTGCTGCTTCAGAAGATCTTTCTTGTTCTCCTTGCTTCAGAGGAGCCTTCATACATCAGCTTCAGTGCATCCCACAGCTGTTTAGCTGTTTTGCACTTCTTAAAACCTCTGTACACAGAGTTTGGGATAGCAGTCTGAAGAGCAGTCATGGCCTTCCTGTCAATCTCTACTCTTTTCCTATCTTCATCTGAGTAGTTGGCCACATCTTTAGGAATCATACCAGCACACGTAGCAGAGGGGGTGCTGGTATGAAAGGTCCATATTCACAGATTCCCACATTCTTGAGTCAAGAGACCTGATGAAGCCTTCCATCCTCATGCACCAGGTGTCAAAGTCATCAAGAGTGATCAATGGGGATTTGTTCATGGTTCCAGTCTCCATATCAGTCTTTGAGATGGAAGCCATTTGAAAGTTTAGTTTTTGTGTGTGTGAGGGATCTTAAGATGGTTAGATCTTATATCACGAGCCTGAATGCTCTGATACCAATTGCAGGATCGTTAAGGGCTTGAACACAATTACAACACAACAACACAATGAAAGATTAACTAAACTTTAATCAAACAGTGAACTAGGTAACCAAAGGTGATACAAAGAACACAAGTAAAGCAAGAGACAGAACAAGAGAGATAGTTTTTCAAGGGAGCAGTATATTGCTTTCTCAAGTTCTTTTACAAGTGTTACAAAGCATATTGAAGATAAGATACAAGAACTTGAATACTTATACTACAACCTACAGCCGGCTATACTATGAAAGCCAGCTGGATACAATTGACTAGACACTAACAAAATCAATTGTAGAATCAAAAGGCATATCTGCCTTTTGACCTTGTGACTATGACATGCCATAGCTCACATCCTTATACATTACAAAAGGATAAAGTACATAAAGTGGAAAGTTTCAGACTCAAGACCTCAATGTACAGTTACCAAAAGCATGGACCTTTTCACCAACTCTTGTAAGTTGGTGACTTATCAGAGACGCAGCGGAAAAGGTGCTTTATGGAACAGTACATCAGATAAAGCATGTGTACTAAAAGTCTTCGGAAGAAATCTGTCTTCATAGGGTGAAGCTTCGGAAGATATTTGGTCTTGACTTCAGAAGTTTACACTTAGAATGTTTTCTAATGTTTGTGTAAAACTTCCGAAGCATTCTTCACTTCAGTACTTAGTGCATGTTGCTGAGACACTTTGCAGTTTTGGGTTGCATCAGACTTAGGAATCCTTACATGAGACCTCTTTCGGAGCAGCCTGAAATCTAGCAACAAACCAATTTGCAAACATGATATCTGGTCTAGAAGTTTTTAAGACATCAAGGCCCAATCATACATCTTAAATGTTTCATCAACAGCTTTACCTTTCGATCTGCATCCAGTTGTGTGGTGTTGCACTGGGAGTAAGACAGGGCTTACATTTGGTAAATCAACTATGCAAAAGATCTTTTGTATATTTTGAACTGATGATAAGTTCCTCAGCCTTTTTTTGATTTGAAAGCCTAGAAAGAACGTATTCTCCATTGCACTCATTTCAAACATTTGTTTCATTAAACATGTAAAATCATCAACAACTGGGGATCGAGGATCAAAAATATATCATCAAATAAATTTGAACAAGTGCTGATGCGATCCCCTTCTTAATAAACAATGTTTTATCTATGGAGCCTCTAGTGCCATTATTTTTAGAAGAAAATTGGAAAGTGTTTCATACTAGCTCTAGACTGCTTCCAACCCATAAAAGAGCCTATCAAGTTTATAACCCCAATCATGATTTTATTATCCTCAAACCTGGTGGTTGACACACATAAACCTCTCTTTTATTTTATCATATAAAATGCACCTTTTGCATCCATTTGAAAAACTTTAAGATTATGGAATGCAGATAGGCTAAGACATCAATTGCCTCTTCTGGCTACAGGGGCAAGGTTTCATCATATAATACCTTCTTCTTGTGAAAACCCTTGTACAACCAGTCTAGCCTTGTTCTAACAATAAGCCCATTTTCGTCAGTTTTATTCCTAAGCACCCATTTAGTGCCTATTGCACACTTACCTGGGGGTAGAGGAACGAGTTCCCACACTTGCTGTCTTGAACTGAAGTAGCTCAACCTGCATGGCTTCAACCCATCCATTGTCTCTCAAAGCAACATGATATTCTTTGGCTCTAGCTGACCGATGAAGAAGCATAGAAACAGAAGTTAGACAATTGACTTCTTGTTGAAACTCCATCATTGATATCACCAATGATTTGAGACATTGGGTGATTCTTCAGCTCTTGATAAACAATGAGATCTGTGCAAGTGTTTGTAGAACCTTCAGCACAGCAGATGGTGATGCAGACTCTTGAAACCAAGAATTAGATGGTAATCCAAAGATGTAGAGGAATCATATATCTCATCAGCATTTGTTGTAGATGGAACTGCTGAAGCTACAGGAACATCAGTTTAGCAGACTCAGGCAGTTGATCACTAAACCTGAATATGTGAGTTTTGATATTATCATCATCATTCAATACCACAGGTGGAAGACATGCTTTAGAAGATGATTTATCCCATGATCTGCAACACTGGAGGTTGATAAGTAACATATTGCAGTATGTCCAGATCAAACAACTCCACAGGGTTTTTGTGAATCTTGTCCTTTGGAGATTCATTAAACTTCATATGCAGAGTTTCTTCAACTATCTTTGTTCTGCATTGAAGACTCTGTATGTCTTGCAAGATGATAACCAACAAAATACCATCCTGCATCCACCTTAGGATCAAATTTGTGAGTTGATCCTTTGTGTTGAGAATGAAACAGGACACCCCAAGGCTCTGAAAATGAAATTAGAGGAGCCAAGTGATGTAGAACTTCATATGGAGTCTTCATCAACCTCTGATTTACTAAGGCTCTATTCTACACATAGCAAGTTGTATTACGCTTCAGCCCAAAAGCTCAGTGGCAAACCAGAGCAGCCAACATAGACCTTGCGCTTCAATTAGGGTCCTGTTCTTTCTCCTCCACTACTCATTTTGTTTTGGAGTTCTTGGGATGCTAAACTGCCTTTTGATTCCCTTTGAAAGATAAAAATCTCAAGTGTATGGTTTCTGAATTCAGTTCCATTGTCACTCCTTATACACTTGACTGATAGGGAATACTGCTTCTCAACATACAACACAAAGTTTATAATCTTCTGAACAACCTCATCCTTCGAATGCAGAAGAAAGTCCATACAAATCTGGAGTAATCATCCACAATTACCAGACAATATTTCTTCTTTGCCATGCTCATCACTCTCACAAGACCATATAGATCCAAGTGCAATAACTGCAAGCAGGCAGTGGACTTAGGTTCTTCAATAGGAGGGAATGAGACTTTGTGTTGTTTTCCTTTTAAACAAGCATGCAGGTTTCATCACAGTGGAACTCCTTTATTGGTAAACTCTCACTAAACTATTGTGGATCACTGATTTGTTTTTGATATTACATGACCCAGCCTACTGTGCCACAGTTTAGATTCCTGAGGAGAGGCTTTGGAAAATAGGCAAGGATGGCCTCTGAGAGCTATTTTCTTGGAAAGATCGAAGGCATACACTCTTCCCTGTCCTGTTGGCCTCAGGAGAGTGTGATCATCCAACACCTTATCAATCGATTCAGAATTTTGGATGACAAAATCCTGCAGTTCTGACTGTGAAAAAAGCACATGACCTTTATCACACATTTGACTGACACTCAAGAGATTGCATTTAGATTTTCCACATGATTAACATCATCAAACTTATTCCCCATTGGAACAAAGCCTTTGCCATGATGTAACCCTTAGCATCATTGCCAAAAGAAACAACCCCTTCTTTCCTTGAGAGTAGTCAGAAGAAGAGATGTTCCCTGTCATATGCATAGATCCTCCCCTGTCTACATACCAAATGCTACTTTGGCATGCTGAAGAACCTGCAATCGTAAACAATTAGTTAGTTTTTGAGACCCAAACCTTTGGTTTTGGGTCTATTCACGTCAACAAAGGTAAACTAACAGATTTGCTATGAATAACAGCCTGAGGGATGGAGATGGTGAAGAAGAAAATCCTTTGGCATGGATTTTGTTCTCTGTGGTTTCACAGCACAGGAGCATCTAATTGGTTGACTCTCCCCAATAGATGTTGACCATCATAACAAGTTGTGTCTGATTTTGTGATAAAGCCTTCAGCTCATGAGACACATTAGTGCTTGAAATTGATGGATTCCTGTGTTTTACCATCTCCCTTTGAGCAACCTCAGCTGTTGCCTGATTAACCCCTTGCTTTTTAGATTTCTTTTTGGATTTTGGGGTCACAGGTTTTGATGTTGCTCGTACAAATTTGGTTTCAAACTCAGTTTTCATTTTATCCATTTGCTTTTTAATATTCTCATTTTGTTTGAGTTTGGAACCCTTTTTATACCAGCAATCATTAGTAAGATGATTGAGTAAGCCATATATTTCACATGGCTTTTTCTCTTCATCTAAAGTTGATCATCTGCTGAAGAAGATGAAACTACTGAAGACTTATTCTTCAGCGTTTGCTATCAGTACTAGCAGTTTTCTTCCCTTTAGTACGCAGTAGTTTGGGTTTGTTCTCCAGGTGTTTATGACATGCTCTTTAGTACTTTCATACTTTGTGAAATACCACCTGGAGTATCCACTTTTTTGATCATGTGAGTGTCAGCATTTGAACCATCAACATCACTAATAGGTTCTGAGAGGAATTAATGCTGACTTCAACCTCTGATGGTGCTGTATCAGACAGTAGATCACATGATGAAAGGATTGGTTATTGCTTTCTCCATCAGATTTTACCTCTACTCTGGGAGTAAAATCTGTAGGAGGAGCATGTGGATTATAACCAATGCCAAACTTTACATTGGAAGCAGACTGCTTACTAAAGCATTCAAACCCTTGCAAGAATGTACCCATCGATCACACTCTACCTGGGTAGTTGCAAGTGTTTCTTTGAGGTCTATGTACTTCTCTAGAAGTACCTCTTCCCTAGCCTTATCATCAGTGATTTGCATTTAAGTTTGTAATCTATCATTCTTATCATTAAGCACAGACTCAAATTCAATTTCTTTTGGATTTATTTGTTCTAGCTCAATGTTCTTGTTAATTAAAGCTACATTTGCTTCTCTAATAGACGCAAATGCAGCTATGCATGTTTCAGAACATAGTTTTGGCTTTGGCCTCAGAGGATACATGTGATACCGTGGTGTGGAGGCATTAGAGGATGAGGTATCAGCATACTCCAGAGCCATAAGAGCAAGGTTTCCAAAGGACTGTCACCGCCATGTTGACCAGCACCAGAGAACAGTTGTTCATGGCCAGACATATCATCTGGTAACTGCTCCAGTCAACAACTCCTGGGGTGAAAAGCTGTGTTGTTGAGGTGAGATTGTTGATGAGATTGGGAAGGTTGAGGTTCAGGTAATCTTGTGGTTTTTTGTGCCATAGAGCTTGAACCGGATTTGTCTGAGGCATGTAATAGCAGGGATAAGGATATGACATTGGACCCTGAGGGACAAAGTATGCAGGAGATAGGGTGTGCATGATGACCGAACTCGTAGGATTGTGCCCTCTATTTGTGGACTAGTGCTTGGAAAAGTCACAAAGGGTGCGAGGAGTTAGATCAAGTTGATCTACACTCTCTTGCAAAGTGTCCAGCCTTTGGCATTTGTGACACCTCAACTTACTCTTATCAACCAACTTTGGTTTTGCCAGAGAGTCCAGGAAATTTCCTGCCATTCTCTTGTAGAACTTTTGAGATCTGATATTAACTAAGGCCATTTGGCGTAGAATATCCATCTCTTCTAATCATCATCAGCAATACCCCTCAGATCATCCATGATGAAGCATAAATTGTCACTAGTACAGCTTGATTGACTATCAACACCAACAAATGCATGATCAGAACTGTTTGAAGAGAAATCTATATGCTCATCATAATTGCTTTTAGATGCAGTATATTCTGACGCATGACCAATCAAGGTAGTGTTCCCTAGTACAAAGTCATCAGTGAGCTTTCCTGATGATGCCAGTTTCCTTTTCTGCTCTATCTCTCTCTCTCGAATGTAAGCAGTTTCCCATGAAGTTGGGTGAGAGATAGGCTATCCAGATTTGCACTAGAGCGTAGGACAATAGTGTAAGTGTCCCATCTCTTAGGCAGTGATCTGAGGAATCTGTTATTCATCTGGCTATTGGTGTATTCCCGTTTGACCATTTTCAGCTCAGAGATCAAACAAGAAAAACGCTCAAACTGTTGAGTCAGTGTCTCACCCTTTCTATGAGAGAATGTCTCATATTGTTGGGCAAGGATTTCTCTGTTGTTTTCTAAAACCTCATCTGTTCCACCGAATTGTTCCTTCAATGCATTCCAGAGGTCATGAGCAGTTTCATGATGCATAAGCCCCGAATAGATTTCATTAGGCAAAGCCATGGCTAGAATACCATGCGCTTTAGCATTAATCTCAAACAGTTTCCGATCCTCATCTGTGTATTGTTCCTTCTTCTTCGGAACCATTTGGTTGGTTTCCGGATTGTTCACCATAGGCTTATGTGGACCATGTACCACAGATGTCCAACAACCTGAACTGTTAACAGACAGGTGATGAAGCATCCTTCGTTGCCATATGTTATACTCAGTCCTAACCAGCATCGGAGGCTTGGTTGAGGAACCGGTATTGTGAGGGTCATTAGAAGGAGTAGTCATTCTTAGATTCAACCAAATTCAATTAAGCTTTAGCAGATTTAGAACAAAAACAAACAAACCAAATTGAACCAAGAGAGAGCACAAAGGAATAAATGAAAGCAGCAGAAATTAATAATCTATAACCAATTCTTGCAAATATGCTAATTCAATCAAACATAGATATCGAATAGCAGTTTCAGTGAACAATTGTTAGATCGATCAATGATTAACCTGCTCTGATACCATTTGTTAGGATCAGTGATCTACGTTTGATTGATTAGAGAGTATTACAGCGGAAATCAAACAATGAATTAGACAATTCACAAGAACACAATTGATATTCAATATAATAGTAAACGGTTATAGAGAGAGAGAATTCTGCGAAAGATATTTCATTCAATACGAGCTTTCGTGGTAACAGAATGTCACACGTACAATTAGGTTAACATCTCTTATATAGGAGATGTGACGTCTGCTGATGTCACTTGATAGTGACATCTAACAGAATTATTCAAACTATTGATAGTTAACACAACACTAAAGATGTCAAAACAGCTGACATCTTCTTACAAAAATACTAAGTGTTAACTATCACTACAACTACTGAAAAGAAACTACTGAAACTACAACGACTGAAGAACATGCTCTTCAGTCATTTTACAAGTACTAAAATAGAAAAGAAAACTACTGTAAGAAAACCATCACAACAACTGAAGAATGCTTCTTCAGCTGTTGTAACAAACTCTGAAGGCTTCAGTACTTGTAGTTGAACTTCAGCTGTTGTCATCAGCTGATGTCTTCAGCTGTTGTCTTCAGTCTTTGTACTTCAGCTGTTCATCTTCAGTACTTTAGTCTTCAGCTGTTGATCTTCACACTTTGGTCTTCAGCTGTTGAAGTCTTCAGTACTTTAGTCTTCAGCTTTTGAAGTCTTCAGTACTTTAGTCTTCAGCTGTTGATCTTCAGACTTTGGTCTTCAGCTGTTGAAGTCTTCAGTACTTTGTTCTTCAGCTGTTGCTCTTCAGAATTTGTCAAACAGCTGATCAAGTCTTCAGCAGTTGTTGTGATATCTGTGGGACTTAGAGGTTTTTCTGATCAGGCTCATTTGTTCTTTTGGTCCAACAATGGCCAAACAATCCTTATGAACCAGGAATCTCTCCTATCCACGGCCAATGTGGGATATGTGTAGGATGTTACAACTGAGTCAGTAGAGCATAGACTTTCTTCTCAGCATGAAGAGTATCTTTTGAGCCTCGCTCATTCCACCCATGCCAACTTTACTCCATTTGTGCTAACTGGTACTGTATAGCGAGTCTTTATAGAAGTCTAGAGATTGGGATCCACTCCATTTAGGTAAATCTCGAACCGATGTTTCCATTGTGGATAGTCATCCAACATTATAAGCTTTGGCGGTTTATTGTGATTTCCTATCTCATTCTCTAGAAGTAGAAGGTTCTGGATGCGCGAGTCCTTCTCGGAAGTAAACGTAGGAAACTAATCTTCCATTTGTATGAACTTTATACTTTGTAGACATGACAACATCAATCGTGCGAATTGATAGTGCGTATGGATCACTTGTGTAAATGAAGAGTGCGAATGAATACAATCGTGCGATTGGATTAAGTCGTGCGTATGAACAAGGCAAATTGACTCAACCGACTAAAGGTGTTCAGTCGTGCGAATGAAAGATACGACTGAGTTCAGTCATGCGGATGAAGTGTGTGAATGAGTTTAGTCATACGAATGAGCTATTCGTACGACCGAAGGCTGCTGTGTTTGGAAAAATCGAATTTTTGGCACTTAGACACGAATTATGATTTACCCAGAAATGCTAATTTGCCGTATGATGAAAAACTTCAACTTTAATGCCTGGAAATGTTGAAAAACACATGTGGACTCAAGATGATGACTCTTTTGAGTTAAAACATGAGTTTTGACACAATTCTAGTTAAATCAAACGCAAAATCAAGAGCCAATGCTATGATACCACTTGTCAGGACCGTGTACGTACAGAATTATAACAGATTTTGCGTTTATACCGAACCAAATAGAGCAGAATCCTATTTGATTGGCAATCCAATTAGTGAGAACAATTACCTTATCGCAATACAATTGAAACTAAACATTACGAACGAATAGAGATCAATGAGGAATGATCTATGAACTTGGACAGGCTTCCTTAGACATTATGGACGGCTAGTGTTCGTAAGAATATCAAGTGTTTTGAACTTTTTAGGTTTTCAACAAATTAAGTGGTTGTTATAGGTCAGGGTTTTCCATTCGTACGACTGAACGATTAGCATGGTTCAGTCGTGCGACTGAATCATGCGATTGAGTTATACGCACGACTGAAGGTTTAGTCGTACGACTAAGTCATTCTTATGTCTTAATTGTGCGACTGATCCAGTCTCCTGGTTCATTCTTGTGATAGGTCCATAAGCATGATGTATTCATGCGTATGGTCCATAAGTATGGGCCATTAACATGAATACTCATCCGTCTATGTTGAACACATTACTCAATCATTATTGACTTAAAATTGTGTACAACAACCTCAACCTATATTATAAGTTCATTATATTTTAACACAATAATAATATAAAATATTAAACATTACAAACATCAACCACATACTATATTTGGGTGAACCCATTCATTACATATGTGTAAGAATGAAAGACTTTTACATTTAAGCTCAAAACTAGGTACGCATGTATCTACAAGAAAAGTCTACTTCTTTCAAGACTTCTGCTAATCTTCAATTCTTTATACTTTGGACGTTGTTTGCCTTGAAGTATTCCAAGTGTTTTTCTTTAGAAGTTAGTTTCACTTTGTATTCGGAAGATAGAGATCCTTCTTCAGAAGGCCTTCTTCATTTATCTTCGGAAGTGCAGCTTTGCCCTCGAAAGTCTTCTTCAGTTTTAACAATAATTATTCCAAGTATTGTTTTGGTTGTACCAGCCTTATATGTCCTACCAAAAGATCACTTTCTTCTACTTCTTAAAACCTTCAACACTAAAGAAAACATATATATGTCTGTCTTTTTGTTCTTTGCAGATATGGTGCTGAGATGTTGGTACAAATCCTTTGTAGATAATAGATCAAGTATGTTACTTTGGATAACATGTACCCTTTAATGTGTCCCTTGGAAGAGAGTTAGTTAATGGGAGTTATAGTCATACTCCCATCTAACTATACCTTCCAAGTAAGGGCCTTCATCCATTTCAATAAAATTCTTCAACTAGTCTTTAGTCCTTGCTCTTGAAGTCAATTCAATAAGGTGAAGGTGTTGGTCCATTTGATTGATTTGCAGTACAAATGAGATGTTGATTCGTTCAATATCATATATAATAAATTGATAACAAAGATGAATAACAATGAGAACAATCTAAATGTCAATAAATAAGAACAATAATGATCAATACCGTCAATTATAACAAAGAACAAGTGTATTTCATTGAATAAACTGCTTACACATGGCTCTTGCAACAATGATAATCGATTAGGATTTTTGCAAGGATGCCCAACAATGAACAAAATCAAATCTATATATAACAATCCTAGTTTTGCAAACAGTTTCGCTTACAGCGAAACTATGGTACCAAAACTATACTTTCGCCTAGCAGAAACAACAGTTTCGTCAAGAGAACTAAACATCTAACTATGAGCGAAACTACAGTTTCGCTTATAGTTTCGCTGGACTACAAAACTAAACAAAATGAACAACATTCAAAATTAAACGAGCATTAAACCATTTACAAAGTAATATAAACATAATCTAATCTATGGTGAGTCCAACCTATACTTGATCTTCAATACTCCCCTAGGTTGGATCTCACCGCCTTCACTTGACTTGATTTGTCAAGTTGGCTACAGTCTCTCCCGGTGCAACTCATGTATCTTTATCTGCTCCTGCATCTTTGTCCTCGAGAGCTTCAGCACCTGATTCACTCTGGTGACCTCCTGCTTCATTAGCTCCCTCGAGATGAGCACTAGCTTGCTCAAACTATGTTGATAAGTCCCTCATATCCATATCTATCTTATCCTATACTCTCACCTTCTCAGCTAGCTCCTTCACCTTTTTCTTCACATCTCTAACTCTATTAGCCATAGTCATGAACAGAATGGCTTCTTTTTTCGTCTCCTCCCTGCCCTACTTTAATGTGGTTTTCATAAAGAACTAGCAGGTCTTTATCACCAAATCCAAATAACTCCATCAGATCAAAGAGTCTGAACTCAACCCCATTCTTGACCCTGATCATAGCCTCCCCCGTGTTCAAAATTTTTGTAATTGTAAGGGAGGGGATCTGACAATCTAACCTTGTTCACTGTCTTTGGGAGTTTCACCCTCAGCACAATCTTTCCTTTCCCCGTCTCCCAGTCCTTATCCTTTTTGGATCTTCTCCTTTAAGCCTTCATAAACCTGAATGACTCAAAATTGTCATTTACTCCGATCCTGGTCTTCTTTTCTAACAACGTGGCTCTCTCACTCAGATGTGCGTTAAGCAATGACGCCAGCCTCCTGAAGTCCTATTTAGGCAAGGCCTTCAATGCCTTCCTCTTGTGCAGATAAGAAATTCCTCCCCCTCTCCTATTTATCATAAACATTTTGAGATCGGGGTTATACTTCGAGCTGATGATTCTTTTATCAGCCTCAGATTTACTCAACCCTTCCAAGATTTGGAATAGGGGAGTTAGCTCTTCAATCCCTCTCGCTCTTATAAACCACTCTTCCTTCTCCATCCCAAACACATCTCCATCCCAAACACATCTCCATCATCATCACCCTTCTTAGCAACATAGGTCAGGGGTCTCTCATCAACCTCACAATATTTGGGTTTAGAATCATAGTCAACCAATTGCTCATCATCTTCATCTTCATCAATCAATCCTTCTCAGTAGTTTTCTTAAAATTTTCAAGAGGATTATTTATTACCACCTCTTCACCAATTAAATCTTTCTCCAAATCAAAATGCATTTTCACAAAACTAGCCTCAAATACCTCTTCAGCATTCTCCACATTCATAGTCTCCTACCTTACTCCATATCCTCCTACTTCTTCAGCCACCGCACCAGATGTGCCCTTTCCTGCCCGGGAATATGTACCCACATTTATATATGAGTACTTGGAAGTATCAGTCAAATCATCTAACCCAGATTGAGTTAGTTGATTGGGCAAGCCGGCTACAGCCTTTAGTTCGTTCACTTCCTCAAGCAATCTCTTAATCAATTTATTCTGATCCACCAACATCATGATCATTACCTCAATCACCTCATCCTTCTACCTTTCCCTTAACTTGTTAAGTCGGTTTCTTGGATCGATAAACATTCGAGCATGTTCTTGACAGAAGGATAACACACAGCACAAACCAAGAAGTCAAATAATAATACGAACTATAACTTATGGTTTCATTGATAAAACCTAACGATTACAAGCTCGTTACAACATAAGAATCAAGACTCTTGGCAAGGAGAAGATCGAGCATGATCTCCCATCTCATCCGGCAGCCCTAGGCTCCTGGGCACACTCTCTGTCAAACCCTTAGAGAATCCTCTACTCTCTACATATTGAAACTGGTATATATAGGCCTCGGCCCATATTAGATGCGACTGGGCCATTTGTGCGATTGGACCATGCGTATCGTTCAATCGTATGACTGGACCATGCGTATGGTGCAATCATACAACTGGACCATACTTATGGTTCAGTCTTACGAATGTCCCAATCGCATCTCTCAGTCACACGGCTAGTCCATTAACATGACTTAGTCGTACGACTGAGTCTCATTCGAATATGCTGCGAATGACCCAGTTTCATTTGTTTACAACATATCAGGTGTATAACATTAAGCCTACACTATTCGACAAGCGATGGACACATTATATATGACTATATATGCTCCAACATAACTTTTGATTGGTAAGTTTGGTTTTGATCATGCTTAACTCATAAGCCAAAGATGCATTGAGGTTTCTTATTACATCCTCATCCAAGCATCTCTCTCCTCCCTCCTCGAGGACTCAGTGAAAGATTGATGCTTGTGTTTAGTCCTTCTCTCAGCTTATCCCTCATGAAATTTATTTTTGGACCATTTCTCTTTCTCAACCCGAGCCTCCTCAGTCATCTCATGCACTTCTTTCTCAAATTCACAGTCCTTCTCTTTCGCATATCTTTTCTTCTTCTTATTCGCATCAATTTGTTTCACCCTTGTCTCTTCAGCCCTTTTCTCCTCAGACTCATTGACCCTCCTCATATAGTTCTATCTCTCCTGAGGGTGCACATTTCCCAAACATGAGTAATCTTTCCACTAAAGTCATGTCAAATAGCACAGCAGTCAGTAAAGATACGGGTGTTCATCTATACTATTCTCTTGCCCTCTCCATGTCGAGGAATGTTGGGAATGAGATCATCAATAATCTTCTCAAGGAATCGAGGGTACAGAAGCCACTTGTCCTTTTTCAGTGCCATAAGGTTTTCGGCCATACAATCAAAGATCAGACCAGCAATGTTGGCCTTCTTCCCTCCGCAACAGATCACCATAGCTTTAGCCCAATCCAAATTTATCTCGTCTGATCAACCTTTACGGTGATCTAAGCAAATAATAAAAACATGAGCTATATATCTCCATTCCTTAGACAGGAAGGACTTCTTGATCTCCTTCCTTGACCCAAAGTGAGGTCCCTCATAACCCATCGACTGAAAAGTCTAAAATACTTTCTGATTTGACAATATCACCTCCTCCACGTGTCCTCATCTAGCCCTAGCACCCTTGATATGACCTTAGTAGTAATGACCATGTCATTCTGCATCACCCTAACCACAATCCTCTATGAATTGGCTCTCGTGTGATAATCAGTCGTCTGCAAAGAATCTCTGATATGTAAGTTATATATAGTAGTCGAATGTGAGATGGCGCAGGAAATTGGAGATCTTTGCAACCAGCATATGCAATCTTTAAAACCAGTTGCTTTTGGATGTGTGTCGTCTAGAATAGTTGTAATGTTGTTCCTCTCATCAAACTTTAGATTCGCCATTTAATCTGAAATCCAGATGAAATGCATTAGAATGGTAAATTAAACAATAATATTAAGAAAATAAGAAAAAGATTAAAATTAAACTAAAAACAAATTAATTTTGCTTTGGCCGAAATTATAGTTTCGCAGGATGAATTTTTAGTTTCGTCAGGGAAAGGAGTAATTTTGCAGCAATTAGTTATTAGTTTCAGCAACAAATAGTTATTAGTTACTAGTTTCGGCAGCAATTATTTATTAGATTTGGCAAGACAATGTAGTAGATTCGACTAGCCGAAATTATAGTTTTGGCGCAGCGAAACTGAAGTTTTCACTGCGAAACTATTAAGTTCGCTCGGATAGCATGACTACATAGTTTCACTGAAAACTCATGAACTTTCGCTCAGTTTCGCTAGACTATCGGTACTTTCGCAGTAAGAACTGTGAAGGTACCAAAGAGTCTCAATCAAATAAACCCACAATGTTGCCATTAAACCTTGATTAGTCTATTGTCCTGAGTTCGAAACTCACTTGCGAACAAGAATCACCGGTCAAACAAGAATCAATAGCAAAGGAAATAAAAAAAACACATGAAAAGGCTACGGTCAACCCTAAAACGACTAAACTCCCGACTATGCGAAAATGAGGAAACAATTTGCAACATGAGTTATATATCACATAGTTTCACAGGCAGCGAAACTATACTTTCGCCAAGCGAAGATGCAATTTCGCCATGCGAAACACTAGTCGAAACTGATCATGCGACGCGCGAAAGAACTAGTGAAGCTATAGTTTCGCCATGCAAAACTACTAGCGAAATTATAATTTCCCTAGAAACCTAAACATTTAAGAAATTTATGTTTGTTTCCCTTTCTTTAAAAAGATAAAGAAGAGTAAAAATATTAAAAAAAGAGATTAAAATAAAGTAAACAAAATAAAAGAAATAGAAAGAAATTAGCCCCACAAAACTCACCATTCTTCACGTAAAATTTCATGAAGAAAAACAATGACAAACAGTATAAAAGGATACGAACAAGAAGCTGAAAAGATCTTCTCGAGAGTCAAAGTTTGGTGGGATTGCTCATATACTCGTCCTCTTAAGTCCATGTCTTCTTCGTTTTAACCAGTGCACTACAACTACTATTATCATGTTATGATTCATTTTAAAGAAAATATAGAATGACCCAGTCCCTACAGACATTTGGTAAAGATACTTAGCTTATCCTCATAATGTATTGAACAAATGACATGCTTTGCATGACTCTTCCTCTCAGAAGCAACATAGACATCAAAAAGAAACAATGCCCTTATAGACATCACATGATGAGAGCTCCACGTCTATACTTATGTATAACATACGAGTTGATCAAATGATTCTTACGGGTGAGAGCTTCAGGTCTATACTTACGTATAACAAAGAAGATCATCATATTGTGCCGATAAGAGCTCCAGGTCGGTACTATCCTACAGTAGAGGAGGTCATCACTCCAGGTTAATGTTCACACATAACAGAGGAGATAAGCAGCAGATAGAGTACAGCAAGGAGCATCTTTAATAGAAAGATGAGAAAGCATATACCGTTAAAGATAAGGTGGTTTGTTTTGACACATAGATACATTAGATAAGAATAAATCAAAACAGAGATATCACATTTTGAATACTTTTCAAACAAGGACTTGAGACTTTGTGAAGGCCAAAAATGTCAAGGGGATTATCTAAGTCATCAAGTTTCTTGCTCTTTTAATTTAAGCTATAGGATTACAGTTTACTTCACTTTCTGGTTGAACCTATCAATCATATCCCACACAATATGGTTAACCTCCTTTACATCATCCAGACTTCTCATTTTTTCTGCAAAGGAAAACAAAAACATAAAATATATAATCTCCATTGAAATTTCTACGAATAAGCAAGATGTAGAGATTTCTTACTTGACTATATGTCACTATCACCAACATATACTTTTTTACTTATTATTAAGTTTTATGTAAAAAAAACTAATGAAGAATGATGGAGTGGACAAAACAAAATGAAAGAAAGAGAACAAAGAGGGAAGAATATGTTCAAAACAAGGTTTGAAAGTAAATGGCTTTTAAAAAGATATTAAACATAACATAGTGATCAATTCAAAAAAATGAAGTTTGTCAAATTTTTAGTGAAAAGATTTGTTTTTTGTTTTTTTGGGTCACTGGGAATAATATCAATAAAACCCTTTTCCTGAGCAATGGAGTCTTATGAATGTGCTTGGTTCGGGAATGATAAATAGGATTCTTGGCAATGCAAATGGCGGCTTTGTTCTCATAGAACAACGATGTATGGAGAAAGTTGATCCCATAGTCAATCATCTGATGTTGTATCTAGAGCATTTGAGAACAATAGCCGGAAGCTGTAATGTATTCTTCTTCTCCCGTAGAGAGAGAAGATGTGGTCAGTTTCTTGCTTTGCTAGGAAACAAGACAATTTCCTAAGTATTGACATCCTCTGGTCACTGACTTTTTGTTTAACTTGCAGCCATTATAATCACTATGAGAATAGGCATGTAAGTCAAAATTCCCACCATAAGGATACCAAAGTCCTAAACAAGAAGAGCCTTTAACATAACGTAAGATTCATTTTACAGCCTTTTCATCAGACTCTTTCGGGGTAGATTGGTATCGAGAACAATATCCTACAGCAAAGGTGATGTAAGGAGCTGTAAGCTACATAAGGGAACCGATCATGGATTTGTAGAGATAAGGATCAACAAGTTTCCTGTTCTCGTCTGGAATAAGGCATATTTGAGTAGTAAATGGAGTCATTTTAGAAGAAAACTCATCCATCTTGAATTTTTTCAAAATTTCTTTAACATACTTCTCCTGATGAATGACAATTCCCTCTTTCTTTTGTTCAACCTGCAGTCCGAGGAAAAATCACATCTCCACCATCATGCTCATTTCAAAAGAATTACGCATTACCTCCCCGAACTCAAGACACAACTTTGAATTGGTGGAGCCGAAGATAATATCATCAACATACACTTGTACAATCAGCATCTTACCATCCACTTCTTTCTTGAATAGAGTCATATTGATAGTACCACAAGAAAAACCTTTGCTTATGAGATACTATGTTAAAGTCTCATACGAGATCTGAGGTGCCCGATGAAGACCATAAAGAGACTTACCAAGCTTGTAAACTTTATCAAGAAAGTCAGGATTCTCAAAACCTAGAGGTTGACACACATATATCTCCTCATCAATATCTCCATAAAAGAACGCACATTTGACATCCATCTGATCGACTTTGAACTACTTCTGGGCGGCGTAAGCTAGAAAGATTCGGATGGCTTCAAGACGGGCGACAGGAGCAAACACTTCAGTGTAGTCAATCCCTTCTTCTTTAGCAAAGCCCACAAATTTGCACTTATTTGTTACCATAATACGACGTTCATTGAATTTGTTCTTGAACACCCAGTTCGTACCAATTGGGCATTTGTTTGGTGGAAGATTGACCAAGGTCCACACTTTGAGTTTCCTAAACTATTGTATCTCTAATTCTATCGATTCAATCCAGCAAGGGTCCTGAAGAGCTGCATGAACATTTTTCGGGATAAATTTGGATATAAAACAAGAGAATAGACAAACATTAATCAAACCAGATTGACTTTTCATCCGAACTCCATCGGGGATAGATCCTATGATATTAT
Organism: Flaveria trinervia; assembly: GCA_025506515.1. Classification (NCBI taxonomy): domain Eukaryota; kingdom Viridiplantae; phylum Streptophyta; class Magnoliopsida; order Asterales; family Asteraceae; genus Flaveria; species Flaveria trinervia. Next base: position 23,448,251 of record CM046443.1, read on the forward strand.
TATATGGATGATCTTTCAAAGTTTTGAGATCAGTGGGCATTGGTAAGGTAATTGAAGATGGTTGGCTAATGGGTAATTGATGGATAGATGACGGTAAGGTTGAAGGTAGGGTAAAGTCAATTGGAGAGATGGGTACCGATTAAGATGAGGTAGATGTAAGTGATGAGGCAAGGGATGCATAAACAGGTGGAGGTGAAGGTCAAATGATGACGAAGAGGATGCAATATCAACTGATGTAGCACCGTTGCAGATGTGGTGGGAGAGGCTTGAGGGATGACAGGTAATGGAGTTGTAGAAATGATATTAGTTTGAACATTTGAGATAGATGCATCATCATCAAACATTGGAAGATTGAAGGAGCTAAACACCATATTGGAGTCAAAGAACTATGCTGGTTCAGAATGAACATCGAAGGAATTAGATTCCATCCAATCAATATAGAAGGACTCTTGAACATACATGTTCTCTTGTTATATACCTGGTAAGCTTTTTTAGAAGAAGAATATCCAATGAAGTAACATTCATCAGACACAACACCAAATTTTGTCTCCTGCGCCTGAGTATTCAACAGAGTGCATGAGCAGCCAAATGGTCAAAAGAAGTTAATTAAAGGGATCCTGTTATGAAAATATTCATAAGGAGTCTTCATTTTGTCCTTGACTATCAACACCATGTTCAGAACGTATGAAGCACAATTCACCACCTCAACCCAAAAGATAATGGGCAAGGAAGTTTCAATCAACATTGTACGAGCAACTTCAATTAGGGTGTGATTCTTTCGATCAGCCACACCATTCTATTAAGGGGCCCTCGTAGCACTGAATTGTCTTAAAATTCCCTTAGTAGCTGCGAATGAATAAAAAATATGATTCCTAAATTCAGTATCGTTGTCACTTCTGATCAACATAACCATCATCTTGCTTATTGTCTCGACTGAAAGAATTAACTTCTACAACTCCTCAGCAGCCTCTCCCTTGTTAGCAAGAAATCTCACCTAAGAGTACTTGGAATGTAAGGCCCCTATCCCGGGATGCTCACAATTGTACAATCATCACACATAAAACATAAATTATACATCTACATCTATGGAAATATTGAAGCGGAGTAATTTAAAACCATTTCATATATTAATGATTGCTTTTGCAAAATAATGAATCATTGTTAACACATACAACGTATTATTGTTTACATTACATCACAAAAACGTCATCGTTATACAAATCGTTTGAATTACATCACAAAAATGTCATAGTTATACAAATGGATGCCATCTAAAAAATGCCGAGTAGCTGTCTTGTGCCATCCTCAGCAACAATTACCTGCTAACTGGAAAATACATAAAAGTTAGTGTTTTAGAGTGAGTTCTGTTTTTGTAAAATAAAATACCTTTACTTCCATTTAAAATCATTTTTTACGTTTATTCGCGATCATACATCATACGTACAAATAGATAATTTATTATTATCTTCCATCATCATTCATTATCTTCTATTCAGTGAATGCCATCATTATTATTCACTTTCATTCATAGTCTTCCTTACTTATATTTCATACATTCATCATCTTTCTTACTTACATTTCGAATCAATGCCATGTGATATACCTCGAACATGGTACATGAAGTTGGTTACTAGGCTTGAGGTCTATCAATAGACCCCAAACATTAGGCATGAAACTAACTCTAGTACCTAGGGAAAGGAACAAGGGTCCCATACATATGGTCAATCACAAAGATTCGACCCAGTGTGCATCCTTTTGGGGTAGCTAACATGCACATAGTTCATCTAACACCATTCATTGGGTGTGAACCTCCATACATTGCTTGCAAGACTTTCTTACATTCGTTCGTTCATTAATGCATTCATTCATTCTTACTTTATGTTCCATTTGTCATTATCATTAACTTCCACTTTTTGTTACATAATACTTTACGTTCATTTCATAATCATAACACATAAGTCACGGAATAATACATAATAGGAACGTAAGGAGACACAACATGCACATACATAGCATCACATAAACATCACATACCCCATCACACATCATCGTAAACATTATGCATTGCCCATTCACCTATACATATGCATAACAAGTACAAGTCATCATAGAACATAACCGACCCTCCACGGGACAGCGGGGGTTCGGGGTGGCAGCCCCTGACAGCGTCCTAGGGGAAGCAACCATTAGTGGGGTCCAAGGGGCAACGCCCTTGGCTGGGGCCATCGTGAAAAAAATTTATTTTAGAACATTTATATAACACATTTACTTATAGAAAAATCGATCTTCCTGTTAAAACGTCTTAAAATCTTGGTCGTTTAAAATGTATATTTAGCATGCATTTCCAGCCGCAAACTAGTTTACAACTTTTAAAATAGGGGATCTGGAAGTCACCTGGACTCGATGAGTAGCTTCTCAATCAAGCTTTCAAAACAAGGGTCGCACTACATAGCCTGCCAACAGGTTAACACTCAAAGGTGTTTATTTTTGCCTAATTTCGCTGCCAGATCAACAGTTTGGCTGCTACTTTCGCCAGCAGTTTCGCTGCTACTTTCGTTGGCATCTTTGTTTGCAGTTTCACTTGGCATCTTCACTAACAGTTTTGCTACTAGTTTCTCCCAACTTTCATTGGATAACCATGTCTACGAAACTACCTGTGAAACTATAGTTTCGTAGGAAGCCTTCATAGTTTTCCTGGACGACTAGGCAATTTCAACGAATGAACCCTTAATTTTGTAGAACGTGCTGAAGATTATGAACCAACCCATTTTGACCAAAAACTTTAATCTTTTACAGCCAAAGCCTTGGTTTATCACCCAATAAGCTATATCTAAGCTTCTTACATGCTTTATTACACAAAAACATGAGTTTTGGGCAATTTTTTACCACTTTCAAAAACCCTAAGCCCTAGAATCTGGGTTTACATCAAAATGAATGGTTAAATGATGTTTCTTACGTGGATTCTTGGTGTTTTCTTGTTGTTTGGATGCTGACAAACACCGATCTTCAATACCGTGATCAACCAAGCCTTGAATCTTCAATTCTATCCACTTTCTCTCTCTACACTCTCTCGCTAGAAATGGGTTGTTGGGTTGCAAATGTGAGTTGCTCAAGCTGATCTGTTTATATATACCGGGCGTTCCCAGGACCTTAAACTCGCCGAACACATAACCCGAAAAGTTAACTCGGTATATAACCCATATCCATCTTATTTACATTAAATAATCACGTCTAAGCTCATTATTATTATTTGGCTCACTTACACTTTATTATGGGCGTTACATGGAAAAATCATTTATTATCACAAGACAAAAAAAATTTTTAGCAAGTGATTTAACATTGATTGGGCCAAACAAATTAGTGTGTAACAACTCGAGGAAATTGGATATGCTATTTTAAAATTTTGGCATATGTGGTTTCTTATGTTGTTTACCCTTGGCACATGCCATACATTTTTCAACCTCAGAGAAATCTTTTAAAGGTAGTCCCCTAACGAGATTGTTTTTAACTAATTTGTTTATAGTTTTGAAATTAACGTGGACCAATTTACGATGCTATAGGAATGACTTAGAAGTGGAAGCTTTGGACAAAAGACAGGTGACCGTAGACGTTGACTCCCTTGAGCCCATGTCAAGAAGATATGTGTCATTCTTTCTTGGAGCCCTCATTAGTACCATCTCATGCGGAATACCAATCTCAGATTTTGAAAACAGACATTCATTAGACTTGAACAAGACCGGAATGTCTTTATCACAATTTTGTGTGACACTCAATAGATTAAACGCAGGCTTAGGTACATAATTGACTTTTTTAAAAGTAAGAGAGTCGTTGGAAACTTCTCCTTGACTAATCATTTTTCCTCCTATCTTGTCACCGGCAAATGCGACGTAACCTACATTGATTATTCGAGAATTAGTCAAGAGATCTTTAAGGCATGTCATGTGTCTCGGGCATCCATTATTAACATGCCATACACTATTTACAACTTTAGTGGATGACTCATGCATGAACATCAAAGAACAGATTAACAAGGTGAAACAAGAATAGAAGTTTGAACAACATTAGGTTTAGGAGAGATTGGTTTCTTACAAAAGAAATTATTAACTAATTTAGTCAATCTACACCCAAATGAATTTCTATTGACAATGGAAATGCTCTGTCGTAGAGCTTCGCTAGTAGTGTCAAGCTTGGCTCGCGATTTCTATGATGTAGCTCAAGACAATGCTTAACTATATGATATATTTACTACATCGAAAACAATGTGGTTTTAATCTAGGGCTGTTATGGAATAAGGTAGGAACTTTATCAATGTATATTTTGTTATCACATTCAGACAATCTAGAATAAACATTACTGTATGTCTCATACATGTCTCTAGGTCTGTTTTTATTTGAAAAGGAATGATTATTTACAAAAGAAGATGAGTTATCATCAAATTACATGTGGTATTTGTACCACTTGTACTTGCTTCAGATGACAATATTACCCTTTCATTTGACACAGAAATTTTTGTAAGGGTAAAAGATGGAATGGGATGAGAAAAAAATAATTTAAAAACAACTATTTTTAATTTTCTCATTACTCTTTACGTTGGAATCACTAACACTATTAACACAATCAGAAAAGGTAGCATCATTACAATACACAAAATTTAAAAAAGAAATAGAAACAATACTAGAACATGATAAGACAGAGTCTGTTATATATTCACTAGAAACAAAAACAGAGTTTAAACTAGATTTATGATCTAAGACATGATGTTGAGATTCAAGTGTACTAAGACTAGTGCATCAAAGTCCGCTAGTCGGTTCATAATCATAGTCCTCACAAACATGTTTAGGATTCACACCTTCTAAACTTGCAGACATACTGTTAGTATCTATTTTGATCAAATCATTAGAAGGATGAGGAACAGGCAGAAGTGAATAACAATAAGTACTAGGAGGAGGATAAACCTTAGTAGTTTCATATCCCAAACCTGTTTTAATCCTAGCCCCTCACTGAGATGTACATAAATCATCATGTTTCATTCCCCATATTGTCCATTTACCGAGCTTTGACTAAAGTTTGGTCGTTTCAAATTCAGCAAGTGCAACCCTTTTGGACAAAGTGTTAGTCTCAACATTTCTTTACAAAACGATTCATTTTAAATGATCATTTTCTTTCAAAGCTTCATTTAATTTGACAAAATATTTAGACTCATTTATTTTAAGTTCTTCATTAACACGTTTTAAATCTTTCTCATTATCAATTAATAAATGATTACCTTTATAAACCCCAAATAACCTAATTTTACATGCTGAAGAACCCATATCCTGAATTACCTTATAAGGAAGTCCTATCACCACCTTTTGTGCTGCTAAAACTTTCTTGCACTGACACACTACTCAACTTGTTTTCCTCGATACTCTTTTTCTTTTTCTTGCTCAGTGGGTTGACTTCCTTCCTTCCTCGGCTCCTTAACTCTAATTTCATTCACCATCTCATCCTCCTTCACTTTCATAGACACTTTAGCTTCATCTTTAAGTTCTTTGAATTGATCAAATTCATCCTCATAATTCACCTTCCTCTTTCCTCCCACAATCTTAGCCATCAGTGCTTGGTTAATCTCTTCTCTCGTCTCTTCAGCTTCAGCACTCCAATCAAAATTAGAAATCAATGTTGTCTCTTCTTTTGACTCATTTCCTCTTTACTCTCATTTGAAGCTAGTCGTGGAACTCCTGAATTATTAGGATCAGTGATGATTGGCAATGGACATTCATGTTTGAAGTGTCCTAACTATTTGCAATTAAAACACATCAGCTTAGACAAATCCCAGTTTGGAGTTAGAGTTTTTGTAACATCTCATATTTTTCGTTAAATTAAATGTTAACGTTGTTATAATCTTGTGAGGACCATTTTTGCCATACAAGAAACTTATGGGTCATTTATGCCTATTTTCTTAATTGTTTAATTCTTTAATTTGAAAGTTAATGATGTAAAATTTTTTTACTTAATAAATAAATAATGATCCTAATAACAACTAAAAATAATAATAATATTATTATTATTATTATTTTATTATTATTTAATAATATCATTAATAATAATGATAACCTCTACCAATAACATTAACAATAATATTGTTATTAAAAAATAAACATGAATAAAACATGGATGCAAAAGTCTAGGGGGTTATAATGCAAATTCAAAAACTTTGAAAAGAAACTTTTTAGCATGAAATAACAAAACGAAAATAACAGGGACCATTTGTGTAATTAGCCAAAACCGAAACCATTTCCCCCCTTTTACTCGATTTTTAGACAGGGCTCCGGCCATACTCCGGCCGAGCTCCGGCCATACTCCGGCCGAGCTCCGGCCACCCCCTAAACATATTAAAAATCTTCAAATCACGAACCGAATCGCTCCAAAATGCCTTGTTACCAACCTCGAACTTCAATGAGCTTAATAATTGTGATTAAACATCGATTTCAAAGTTTAATAGTAGGAATAACCGACAGCTTTAATCTTAGAGCCGTTCAATCATTAAATCACACTAATAAACTAATTAACTAAACAAAAACGATCATTTGTTAACCACTAATCGTTTACAAACCCCAATTTCATCTGAAACACACAAGAATTCCATCTTTGATTCCTTTTGAAGCCGAAACCTACAACCAGCCGAAGACCTCATCTCGAGCTTATAACTTACAATTGACAGAGGGATTCTCATCCATAGAGCCATTAGAAGCTTTCTGTAGAAGGAATTCGATTATCATCAACGATTGCTACCTGAATCAATTTCCCTCTGTCGTGACTTAGCCTTGTACGTGCACATTGAATATCGATTCAAAAATGATAAATTAAACACCTTCGTGTTGGACCAAAAGAACCAATGAGCCAAGATCAAAAAACCTCTAAGTCCCACATGGTATCACAACAACTGCTGAAGGCTTCATCAGCAGTTCGACAAGCACTGAAAACTCCAACAGCTGAAGATCAAGTGCTGAAGACTTCAACAGCTGAAGACTAAAGTGCTGAAGTTCAACAGCTGAAGAACACAAGTGCTGAAGCTGAAGACCAAAGTACTGAAGTACAACAGCTGAAGAGTTTACAAGTGCTGAAGATCAACAACTGGTGTACAAAGTCTGAAGACAAAGACTGAAGACATCAGCTGATGATATCTACTGAAGTCATCAGCTGATGAAACGTTGAAGTTCAAGTCTGAAGATCAAGTACTGAAGTTTCAGTAGTTTGTCACAACAGCTGAAGAGTACTTCTTCAGTAGTTATGATATTAGTAGTTTTATGTTTTTATTTTCAGTAGTTTTGTAAAACGACAGAAGAGCTTGTTTTTCAGTCGTTGTAGTTTCAGTAGTTTTATGTTTTTCAGTAGTTATAATAACTGATAACACTTAGTATTTTTGTAAGGAGATGTCAGCTATTTTGACATCTTCAGTAGTTGTGTTTCAGTTGGAATAATTCTGTTAGATGTCACTATCAAGTGACATCAGCAGACGTCACATCTCTTATATAAGAGGCGTCGACCTAATTGTAATTGTGACATTCCGTTACCACGAAAGCGAATATTGAATGAAATATATTTGCAGAACTTTCTCTTTCTATAACCGTCTTTGTTCTTCATTGAATATCGTTTCGTTCTTGTGAATTGGCTAATTCATTGTTAGAATTCCGCTGCTATACTCTCTAATCAATCAAACATAGATCACTGATTCTAACAAGTGGTATCAGAGCAGGTTAATCATTGATTGATCTAACAATTGATCATTGAAACTGCTAATTGATATCTGTGTTTGATTGAATTAGCATATTCGCAAGAACTGGTTATAGATTATTGAATTTCTGTCGCTTTCGTTCATTTGGTTGTTGTGTTTTGTTCTAAATCTGTTTTAGCTTAATTGAATTTGATTGAATCTGAGATGACTACTCCTTCTAATGATCCTCACAATACCGGTTCCTCAACCAAGCCTCCGATGCTGGTTAGGACCGAGTATGACATATGGCAACGAAGAATGCTTCATCACCTGTCTGTTAACAGTTCAGGTTGTTGGACATCTGTGGTACATGGACCATATAAGCCTATGGTGAACAATCCGGAAACCAATCAAATGGTTCCGAAGAAGAAGGAACAATACTCTCATGAAGATCGGAAACTGTTGAGATTGATGCTAAAGCCCATGGAATTCTGGCCATGGCACTGCCTAATGAAATCTATTCAGGGCTTATGCATCATGAAACTGCTCATGATCTCTGGAATGCCCTGAAGGAACAATTCGGTGGGACAGATGAGGTCTTAGCAAACAATAGAGAAATCCTTGCCCAACAATATGAGACATTCTCTCATAGAAAGGGTGAGACACTGACTCAACAGTTTGAGCGTTTTTCCTGCTTGATATCTGAGCTGAAAATGGTGAAATAGGAATACACCAATAGCCAGATGAACAACAGGTTCCTCAGATCACTACCTGAGAGATGGGAACATACACTATTGTCCTACGCTCCAGTGCAAATCTGGATAGCCTATCTCTCACCCAACTTCATGGGAAGCTGCTTACATTCGAAAGAGAGATAGAGCAGAAGAGGAAACTGTCCTCATCAGGAAAGCTCACTCATGACTTTGTACCAGGGAATACTGCCTTGGTTGGTCATGAGTCAGAATATGCTGCATCTGGAAGCAATTATGATGAGCATATTGATTCTCTACAAATAGTTCTGATCATGCATTTGTTGGTATTGAGAGTCATTCTGGCAGTAATAGTGACAATCTATGCTTCATTATGGATGATCTGAAAGGAATAGCTGATGATGATCTAGAAGAGATGGATATTCTGAGCCAAATGGCATTGATTAATATCAGATCTCAGAAGTTCTATAAGAGAACTGGCAGGAAATTTCCTGGACTCTCTCGCAAAACCAAAGTTGGTTTTGACAAGAGTAAGTTGAGGTGTCACAAATGCCAAAGGCTGGGACACTTTGCAAGAGAGTGTAGATCAACTGGATCTAACTCTTCTGCACCCTTTGTGACTTTTCCTAGTACTAGTCCACAAAACAGAGGGCAACATCCTGCTGGTTCTGGTCATCATTCACATCCTAGATCTCCTGCATACTTTGTTCCCCAGGGTCAAATGTCATATCCTTATCCCTGCTATTATATGCCTCAACCATATCCTTTTCAAGCTTCAATTGCACAACAACCACAAGCATTGCCTGAACCACAACCTTCCCAATCTCATCAACAAACTCAACCTCAACAACACAGCTTCTTCACCCTAGGAGTTGTTGACTGGAGCAGTCTACCAGATGACATGTCTGGTCATGAACAACTGTTCTCAGGTGCTGGTCAACATGGTGGTGAAAGTCCCTTTGGAAATCTAGCTCTTATGGCTTTGGATTCTGCTGATACTTCATCCACTAATACCTCTACACCAAGGTATCACAGGTATCCTCTGAGGCAAAAGCCAAATTATGTTCTGAAACATGCATAGCAGCATTTGCATCTATTAAAGAAGCAAATGTAGCTTTAATCAACAAGAACATTGAGCTAGAACAAATAATTTCCAAAAGCAAAGCTGAATTTGAGTCTGTTCTTAATGATAAGAATGAAGAGATTTACAAACTTAAATGCCAAATAACTTATGATAAGGCTAGGGAAGAGATACTTCTAGAGAAGTATAAAGATCTCAAAGAAACCCTTGCAGTTACCCAGGTAGAGTGTGATAGATGGGTACAATCATGCAAAGGTTTTGAAATGCTTCTTAGTAAGCAATCTGCTTCCAATGTGAAGTTTGGCATTGGTTACAATCACACTGCTCCACCTACAGATTTTACTCCCAGAGCAGAGGTAGAATCTGATGGTGAGAGTAATAACCAATCCATCTCATCATGTGATCTACTTTCTGATACAACACAATCAGAAGTAGAAGTCAGCACCAAGCCCTCTCAGAACCTATCAGCTGATGTTGATGGTTCCACTGCTGACACTAACATGATCAATGAGTTGATCAACTCAGGAGTTAATTCTGAAATTCCTAAAAGGACTAGACAGCAGGATTTAACACCTGAAGTTCAAACTCCAACTACTGCCAGTACTGAAAAGAAGAAAACTATTATTGAAAAGAGTTTGAAGACTACTAAAGAGGTAGTCAAGAAAGCAAACAATGCTTCCAGAGTACTGAAGAGCAAGTCTTCAGTTGCTTCACCCTCTTTAGTAGATGATCAACCTAAGATGAAGAAGAAACCATGTGAAGTATGTGGTTTGTTCAATCATCTTACAGATGATTGCTGGTACAAAAGAGGTTCCAAACTCAAACATAAAGAAGAAATTAAAGAGAAAATGGTAAAAATGAAAACTGAGTTTGAGACCACATTTGTATCAGCAACATCAAATCTTGTAACCTTTATGTCCTCAAAGAAATCCAAAAAGGAAGGGGTTAAACAGGTGACAGCTGAGAGTGCTCAGAAGAAGAAGGTGCAACATAGGAACTTATCAAACTCCACTGGCAATGTGTCTGATGAGCTGAAAGCTTTATCACAAAATCAGACACAGCTGGTTATGATGGTTCAACATCTATTGGGAAGAGTTAACCAATTAGATGCTCCTATGTTGAAACCACAGAAAAGGAGATCCAAACCAAAGGATTCCTCTTCTTCACCATCTTCTTCCTCTCAGGCTGTTGTTTCTAATAAACCTGTTAGTTTACCATCTGTTGATGAGACCAGGCCCAAAACCAAAAAGGTTTGGGTCTCCAAAACTAACTGATTGTTTATTATTGCAGGGTTCTCCAACATGCCAAAGTAGCATCTGGTATGTAGACAGTGGGGGATCTATGCACATGACTGGGAACAGCTCTTTTCTTCATGACTACTCTTAAGGAAAGAAGGGGTTTGTTTCTTTTGGCAATGATGCTAGGGGTTACATCATTGGAAATGGCTTTGTCTCCAATGGAGAAATCAAGTTTGATGATGTTAATCATGTGGAAAATCTCAAGTACAATCTCTTGAGTGTCAGTCAAATGTGTGATAAAGGCCATGTTGCTCTTTTCACCAGTCAGAACTGTAGGATTCTGTCATCCAAAGTTCTGCATTTGATTGATAAGGTGTTGGATGAACACACTCTCCTGAGAGCCAACAGGACAGGAAGAGTGTATGCCTTAGATCTTTCCAAGAAAATAGATCTCAGAGGCAATCCTTGCCTATTTTCCAAAGCCTCTTCTCAAGAATCTAAACTGTGGCATAGAAGGCTGGGTCATGTTAATTTTAAAAACATGAACCAGCTAATCCACAATAGTTTAGTCAGAGGCTTACCAATAAAGGAGTTCCACTATGATGAAACCTGCACTGCTTGTTTAAAAGGAAAACAGCACAAAGTCTCATTCCCTCCTATTGAAGAGCCTAAGTCCACTGCCTGCTTGCAATTATTGCATATGGATCTATTTGGTCCTGTGAGAGTAATGAGCATGGCAAAGAAGAAATACTGTCTGGTAATTATGGATGATTACTCCAGATTTGTATGGACTTTCTTTTTACATTCAAAGGATGAGGTTGCTCAGAAGATTATTCACTTTGTGTTGTATATTGAGAAGCAGTATTCCCTTCCAGTCAAGTGTATTAGAAGTGACAATAGAACTGAATTCAGAAACCATACACTTGATGACTTCTATCTTTCAAAGGGAATCAAAAGGCAGTTTAGCATCCCAAAGACTCCAGAACAAAATGGAGTAGTGGAGAGAAAAAACAAGACCCTAATTGAAGCTACAAGGTCCATGCTGGCTGACTCTGGTTTGCCACTGACCTTTTGGGCTGAAGCTGTTAACACAGCTTGCTATGTGCAGAATAGAGTCTTAATAAATCAGAGGTTGATGAAGACTCCATATGAAGTTCTCCATCACTTGGCTCCTCTAATTTCATTTTTCAAAGCATTTGGGTGTCCCTGTTTTATTCTCAACACAAAGGATCAACTCCCTAAATTTGATCCTAAGGTGGATGCAGGGTATTTTATTGGTTATTCATCTACTTGCAAGGCATACAGAGTCTTCAACTACAAAAGAAAGATAGTTGAAGAGACTTTGCATGTGAAGTTTAATGAATCTCCTTTGGACAAGATTCCACAAAACCCTATGGAGTTGTTTGATTTGGATATACTGCAATATGTTCCTTATCAACCTCTAGCTGTTGCAGATTCTGAGGATAAATCATCTTCTGCAGCATGGCTTCCACCTGGTGGTATTGATGATGATGATGATAATATCAATACTCACCTATTCAAGTTTAGCGACCAACTGCCTGTGTCGGCTAAATTTGATGTTCCTGTAGCTTCAGCAGTTCCATCCACAACAAATGCTGATGAGATCTCTGTTTCCTCTACATCTTTTGAGTTACCATCTAATTCTTGGTTTCAAGAGTCTGCATCAACATCTGCTGCTGTTGAAGGTTCTACAAACACTTGCACAGATGTCATTGTTTATCAAGAACTGAAGAATCACCCCATGTCTCAGATTATTGGTGATATCAATGCTGGTGTTTCAACAAGAAGTCAATTGTCTAACTTCTGCTTCTATGCTCTCTTCATCACTCAGCTAGAGCCAAAGAACTACCATGTTGCTTTGAGAGACAATGGATGGGTTGAAGCTATGCAGCTTGAGCTACTTCAGTTCAAGAAACAGCAAGTGTGGGAACTGGTTCCTCTTCCCCCAGGTAAGTGTGCAATAGGCCCTAAATGGGTGTTTAGGAATAAAACTGATGAAAATGGGATTATTGTTAAGAACAAGGCTAGACTGGTTGTATAGGGGTTTTCACAAGAAGAAGGTATTGACTATGATGAAACCTTTGCCCCTGTAGCCAGACTAGAGGCAATCAGATTGTTTTTAGCCTATGCAGCATTCCACAATCTTAAAGTTTTTCAAATGGATGTCAAAAGTGCATTTTTATATGGTAAAATAAAGGAAGAAGTTTATGTGTGTCAACCACCAGGCTTTGAGGATAATAAACATCCTGAATGGGTGTATAAACTTGATAAGGCTCTTTATGGGTTGAAACAAGCTCCTAGAGCCTGGTATGAGACACTTTCTACTTTTCTTCTTAAGAATAATTTCACTAGAGGCTCCGTTGATAAAACTTTGTTTATTAAGAAGGTGGATCAGCATAAGCTACTTGTTCAGATTTATGTTGATGATATCATTTTTGCATCATCTGATCCCCAGTTGTGTGATGATTTTACAACATTAATGAAAAAGAGGTTTGAAATGAGTGCAATGGGAGAATTACAGTTCTTTCTAGGCTTGCAATTAAATAAAAGGCTGATGGAACCTTATTCATCAGTCAAAATATACAAAAGATCTTTTGAATAAGTTTGATTTACAAAACTGTAAGCCATGTTCTACTCCCATGTGCAACACCACACAACTGGATGCTGATTAGAAAGGTAAAGCTGTTGATGAAACACTTTACAGATGTATGATTGGGTCCTTGATGTATTTAACAGCTTCTAGACCAGATATTATGTTTGCTACATGTGTTTATGCTAGATTTCAGGCTGCTCCTAAAGAGTCTCATTTGATTGCAGTCAAGAGAATCTTTAGATATTTGCAAGGTACACAATCTCTGGGTTTATGGTATTCTACTAGACACTCTTGCAAATTAGTTGCTTTTTCAGATAGTGACTATGCAGGGTGCAAGTTAACTAGAAAGTCAACTTCTGGTGGTTGTCAATTCCTAGGCAACTGTTTGATTTCTTGGCAGAGTAAGAAACAAACATCTGTTGCTACATCAGTGCTGAGGCCGAGTACATTGCTGCTGCAAGTTGCACCTCTCAGGTACTCTGGCTTCAGAACCAACTTCTGGATTATGGCATTACAGAGACTAAGACTTCATTATTAATGGATAGTGCTTCAGCTCTGTGTATTGTCAAAAATCCAGTACAGCACTCTAGACCAAACTATAGAGATCAGACATCATTTTATTCGGGATGCTTCTGAAAAGGTCTGATTGATCCTAAGTTTGTGCCTAGTGCTGATGAGCTTGCAGATATTTTTACTAAGCCTTTGGATAGTTCTACTTTCCAAAACCTTGTGTTAAGGCTGGTATGCTGCAGCTAGAATAAGTGACAACTACTGATGATTTCAGTAATAATTACTGGTGATCATTGGTAACCATGTCACATATAAGTACTGATGAGTCCTTTCACCTTCAGTAGTTTTATAACTACTGATGGTTAAATGCCTCACAAGTACTGAAGTACTTTATCTGTTCCAAACTACTGATGTAGTTACAACTACTGAAATCAGTACAAACAGATAAGTACTGACGTCCTATGAAACACCTGAAAAGCAGATGCAAAGTCTGATGAGTAAGTGTTGAGGACAGTATGAAACAGCTGAAAGGCTATGAATTGACAAAAACTACTGAAGAGAACTTTCTCTTCAGTTGTTTCTACAACTGCTGTTTCATTCTAAACAACTGAAGCAAAACCATGTCTTCAGTAGTTTTATAACTACTGATGACTAACACCAAGTCTTCTGCTGTTTACAACAACTGATGACAAAACCACTGTCTTCAGTAGTTTCACAGCTACTTTTGACAAACACCAAGTCCTCAGTTGTTTCATCATCTGAAGTCAAAACCATGGTCTTCAGTAGTTTTCTAACTACTGATGCCTAAACCACGACTTCAGTTGTTCAACGTCTGAAAGGGTAATACCATGTCAACAGTCGTTTAAAACTACTGATGACTAACACCAAATCCTTCAGTTGTTTTCTAACCCTACCCTAAATCTCCCTGACCTAATCCTTCAGAGCTTCATCTTCTTCAAACCTAACGTTCATCTCTCCAAAACTTCTCTCTTGGCGTCCATGCAACTCAAACCGCGACACAACTGTGTAGCTTACCTCACCAAATCGCCATTCTGGGCTAAGTTCGATAATGCTATTGATCTTATGGTCCAGTCACCCTACCATATGGCCTTTCTTCTCAATCCAATCCTTCATGCCGAATCCCTTAACCAGTTTTGGATGAACGTCACTCTCACCACTGGGGAGAACAACACAGCGTCTCTCCGCTCGGTCGTCAACAACCACGAAGTGGTCATCACTCCCGATATACTTCGTCAAACTCTACACCTGGATGATGCCACTTCTCCTGCTGGATATCCAAAGGGCACAATTGATTTATCATTTGCCCACCATGGATATCAGGGAAACCTTAGTGCCTCCACCATACTGAAGAAGCATTTCCATGATGCTGAACGTCTAATCTTTCACATGGTAAATGTCTGTTTGGCTCCTAAGACTTCGTCTTGGGATCAAATGTCTACTAAGTGGCAGCATGTATTGTACTCCATTCTTGAGCAACAACCTTTAAATTTTTTAGAAATACTATTTTCAGAGCTCAAGGATATGGCTCAAAAACAAACTGCTAACCGTTGGATATTATATCCGCGGTTCATAATGGCCATAATTACAAACCAGCTTCAAGTTGAGGGACTTGTTGCCTGGGAGTCCCTGCTATGGCTGTTTTGCCTGAAGTATACTCCCGGCACAACTCTGACCAATCACTCAAATGGCTGCCAAGCTGCGAAAACCCACGCAGCTGGAACCCCCAGCCACCACCTCCAAATCAAAAGTCCCCACCAAACCCACTAAAAAGAAAACCAAAAAGCTACTCAGGGAAATGAGTCCCCTGAGGATGCCCCTGCAACACAAACGCAAGCTATATCCACTGGTTATAACCCCCTAGTGGATATAAGGACTCTTCCAGCCATAGCCGCTCAGGATTCCTCTCAAAGGAGCCTGCAGCCACCACACAAGGGTACCCACACATCTGGGATCTTCCTCACTTGAGGAGATTGCCATTGAAGAGCACCATCCTCCCCAGGTGCACACTGCTTCTACCCCTTCTCCCCATGCAACCGCCCCCCAAAGTCCTACATTGCTTGTTGCACAAGTGCTGACTCAGTTGCACTCCTCCCCCCTCCCCAGATACCAATTACTACTGGGAACACCTCTACCATTGAGGGGGAGGACCAAAGTGCAGCTGAGAACCCACAGCATAGGGGTTACAATGTTCCTTCTCCTAGTGTACCAATGGAGATTGGAACTTCTGGTGAGGCTGCCACTTCTCCTGCGTCAGCATTGATCAGGTTGTAGTTGGTACCATTACTAAGACCTTACCAGAGGCAACTGCTGATGACGGACACCGTCCTGAGGCAGGAAGTCCCCAGTTCCAAGACAAAGGGGCACATGCTACAACTGAGCTACACTCAGTGCATGTTCATCCTGATCCTATCAGGAGGTCAGGTGATTCAGTATCTACTGATGATGACCTGGGCTTCTTTTACGATGTAATCGCCCAAAACACCATCCTGGAGGAGGAGGTGAGTAGACTCAAAGAGCTGCTTGCCAAAACTTCTAAGGAACAAAGACCATCTGCCTCTACCAGCCCACAGATGGCACCTTCAGTTGAAGGTTCCCCAAAAACTTTACCCTCTCACTTCACTGAGCCTCTAGCTTCTGCTTTTGGCACTATCTCTCCGGGACAAAACCCCCCAGAGCAGATGGTTGCTGTATTCCAACAATCCATACCTCTCATCACTCCCATCATCAATGAAATTGTTACTAAAGCCATTGATGAGAGGATTTCCTCAACTCTACAACCACTGATTGATAATGCTGTGCAAAAGAAACTTTCTGCGGTACAAACCCCTACCACCAATGCATCCAAAAAGGGGGAGAGTACTGCAGTGAAAGAAAAGAAGAGGAAAAGAACTGAGGATGAGAAGGCAAAAGAACAAATCCAGGAGTTGGAAAAAGAAAAGCAACAACAACTGATCACCTACAAAAGAAAGAAAAGTGCTGATGATCAACCTACTGCTGAAGAAAAATCCTCGGAAGAGCTGGTAAAAGATGCAGATGACACACACAGCCGATCCATGGACAAAATCATTGAGCAACTCTTCAAGCAAGGTTTTGATACAGCCACATTAGATAGTGAGATCAGGAAGTTGGAAGTGGAGGAGATTCAAACCCGATGGGCTGGGTATGATGTACTGGAAAGGAGAGATTGGAGATCATGATTCGTTTCATTGCCAAATACTTAGGAAGATCTTTGATGGAGATTCGTGCATGGACCAGAGACAGTATTCTGGCTATAGCCACCAGAATCTGTCTGTCTGAGCAATTCCATAAGGGGATTATCATTGAAGCCCTTGATGAGGCTGGGGCTGGAAAAAGGTTTGAAATGGCAAGACTTACAAAAGCTAAACTCACAACCAAAATGCTGGAACAACCTTCCCTTTCACCCACTCAAAAACAGCCTACCCCTCAAATCTCCAAACCAATCTCAAAGCCCAATTCCAAACTTCCTCAACCTTCAAAACCAACTCCTTGCCATCTAAACCAACAGCCAATGATGCACCTAAGAAGAAGAAGAGAAGGGTGTTGAGGCTAGAAGAAGAAGAAGAAGAGGATGATGTGGAAGAAGATAGGCTGCCTCTGTCTGCAGTTCTAACATTGGCGAAAGCCAACCCATGCCCATCACTCCCACCTCACAGATGGATGCTGTGAGAGTAAAGATTGAAGAAGAACAGCAGCAAAAGCTTCATGATGATGAAATGCTGAAAAGCATTGACAAAACTTATGCTGCTTCGTCGTCAATTATTAGTATGAAGAAAGAAGCTCTGAGGTTGTACACTCTCGCCAACACATTTCAATATGAGAAGGAAAAGGTGAGAGTATGGCCTGATCCTAGGGTGGCTCACAGGATTGTAAAGAAAGACATTCCTTCGAGATACAAGGCCAAGTCAAAAGGATCGTAGATGAAGAGATCACAGTGGCCCTTGTAGTATCACCCTGGGAGATTGTCAAAGACTTCAAGAAGGCCTATGAGACTAAACAACCACCCCAAAAGATGTTAGAGAACATAATTATTAAAAGGGGTTAGTCTACAAGAGGCTTGAGAACTTCAAACAAAATGAGCTCAGTCTGTTACTTGAAGGGACTCATCCTGATGAGTTTGCATACAGACAGATTACAACAGTTGAGCTCAAAAATGGTAAACAGGCCAAGTACATCTCAGAGCTGTATGGGTGAGAAGGATTGTTTGATGGTGAAGCCGAGAACCTGACCATGGAAGAACAAATCATGTTTCTCAGAGCATACATCAGAGAATCCTACAGGCTTATACACGGGAAGTAGATCTCATGAATGGGATAACAACTCTGTGTCCAGTTCCCCAAAACAGAGTTCCCATTCATATCTTGCCAAACAAATATCTGAGATTTCTTCCCAGGCCGGAGCTTATATGGGTCATCTTCTCTACTGGTCAAGAAGGAAAAAGACCAACCTTTTTGCCAACAATAAGTGGGAAAATAAATAAATTAGAGGTTTTGGCTGCATTGGTTCAGGGGATTTTATTGGACCAAAAGAACCAATGAGCCAAGATCAGAAAACCTCTAAGTCCCACATGATATCACAACAACTGTTGAAGGCTTCATCAGCAGTTCGACAAGTACTGAAAACTCCAACAGCTGAAGATCAAGTGCTAAAGACTTCAACAGCTGAAGACTAAAGTGCTGAAGTTCAACAGCTGAAGAACACAGGTGTTGAAGCTGAAGACCAAAGTACTGAAGTACAACAGCTAAAGAGTTTACAAGTGCTGAAGATCAACAACTGGTGTACAAAGTCTGAAGACAAAGACTGAAGACATCAGCTGATGATATCTACTGAAGTCATCAGCTGATGAAACGTCTGAAGTTCAAGTCTGAAGATCAAGTACTGAAGTTTCAGTAGTTTGTCACAGTAGCTGAAGAGTACTTCTTCAGTAGTTGTGATATTAGTAGTTTTATGTTTTTACTTTCAGTAGTTTTTTAAAACGACTGAAGAGCTTGTTCTTTAGTCGTTGTAGTTTCAGTAGTTTTATGTTTTTCAGTAGTTATAATAACTGATAACACTTAGTATTTTTGGAAGGAGATGTCAGCTGTTTTGACATCTTCAGTAGTTGTGTTTCAGTTGGAATAATTCTGTTAGATGTCACTATCAAGTGACATCAGCAGACGTCACGTCTCTTATATAAGAGGTGTCGACCTAATTTTAATTGTGACATTCCGTTACCACGAAAGCGAATATTGAATGAAATATATTTGCAGAACTTTCTCTTTCTATAACCGTCTTTGTTCTTCGTTCAATATCGTTTCGTTCTTGTGAATTGGCTAATTCATTGTCAGAATTCCGCTGCTATACTCTCTAATCAATCAAACATAGATCACTGATCCTAACACTTCGTACACCCGAAATTACATGGGGAACAAAATCCCCATGATTATAGGCCCTTGCATAATCGAATTAAGGTTCAATTTTGGAATTGTCAAATTAGGGTTCATAAGGAATTTGGGGTTTTCCTTCAATTTATGTTTTAAGATTTTAAAACCAAGTTAAACCACGACCATGACCCTGGTTCACTGGTTATTCACTTGCACCACCATCTCGAGGTCCTGGGTTCGAACCCGGCCACCCTCATTAAATTTTTTAAAGGCTTTTTATCCCTTAAATTTGTGAATCCAAGGATCACAGACAGGAATTATCAGTGTTGGTCGAAGACAAGTCAACGTTTGTGGAATCAACGTTGGCTTGGTTTAATTGTTTTATATAAATTTCAATATTAATGATGATTCAAGAACACACTAACAGAAACACAGTTAATGAATAATATGTATTTCATTAAAATATGTTAATGATTACAAAATAATGAATGAATGATGATGAGATGGCTGCTAGGGTTTGATTGAACGAATTGATGTGATGTTCGCTATTTGTGGATCGGTGGTATTGCTATTGTTGTTGTCGTTCAATCATTCATCTAATCAAGCGTGCTTGAATAGAAACTAGGATCCATTTATATAGACAATGATGTTTCTGTTATAGGAAACACCGGATCTCTTGGGATTTGATTTGTGTCAGTTAAGGAATCATCGGATTTCTCGGGATTCGCATAACTGCCTTGTTGAGTTGTTGACTTGTACTCCGCAGGAATAGCGTCTTCCGTAGGAATTTGTTCTTCTGTATAAGTCTTGTCCTGGGGTAGATATTTTGTTCTTCCGTAGGAATCTTGTTCTTCGGTAGATGTTTTGTTCTTCCGTAGGAATCTTATTCTTCCGAAGCAAACTTGTTCTTCAGTTCTGGTTGTTCATCCGTAGAGGATCTTCGAATGTAATGTTACTTGTAAGAAACATATCTACGGAAGAACAAAATGTTCATCCGTAGATGTTTCTTACACTTGGTTAATTTTATAAATTGACCAAGAATAATGTTTGTACCTGCCACCATACGTAAATCAACACACATATAAATGGGTTAACCTATACATTTAATTCATACACAATAATGAATTACAAACATTCATTACAGATATTAATTCAAGTACTAAGCCTATACATAAATGGACTAGATCTACTGATCCTAGACCCAACAATACTCCCCCTTAGGCTTAGATACTTGTAATAAGTTATTCAAAACTGAAAGTTCTTTCATCCTTGCCACCATCCTTGAGTTGAAGTATGATAAAGCATCCTTTTGATCATGGTACTTGTACTTGATCTCCATTCTGCATATCCTCTTTAGAGTTTCAAAGCTTAGGCCCAAAATGTCTTCTTTAGTTATGAGTGTTTCCACAACACATTGATTGTTCACAATATCCAACTCATCTTCTTCTAATATTCTCAGTTCTGATATATTTTCAATGTTGGCTCCTTTTAGCATCCCAGCATTATACTTCTTCTCTTGTATGCTTTTGCATGCAACTTATCTACAATTTGAATCATGTGAATGTACAAGCATAAGTCATTCTGAGCTTTTTCATCTGTGAGCTTTGGGAAGAATTTATCATGTAAGAATGATGTGTAGCTTGGATGAAGCATTTTGATCTCTACATGGTCAAAAAATTTTATTTTGTCACCTTTCCTTCCATCAGCGTTCCTCAGTAACACCAATTCTTTTGTATTCTCAACATATCCCCACTCTGTTATGGGATAGTATATTGATTTCCTCCAATGACTTTGATTGCAACTGTTTTATTATTAGGACAACTAACTCTCCATAGAATTTCATCATCAACTAATGAGGAGGAGTTGGTGTCTGATCTTTTCTTTCTTTCTGATCTTCTTTTGTGCTCAACATCCTCTCTTTTTGCTTCTCTAATCTGTAAGGCCCCGTTCCCGGAAACCTCACAGTTAGTCAATCACAGCAGTTAAAACATCAAACATTATACTTATACAAACTTAAGCAGCGGAAAGAATTTATCAAAAACCATTAATTTCATTTAAACCACTGTTGTTGAGCAATACATTATCGTTTAGCTGATTACAAAAGAATTGTTTTACTGCAATACAAAACAAGAACAACATAAAAGACGAATGGATGTGAGTCTTTCACTGGCGAGTGGCTTCACACTCGTGCCATCCCCGGCAGTAATTACCTGCCAATTGAAAATGTATAAAAGTCAGTGTTGCTGAGTGAGTTCTAGTTTTAAAGTAATAAAATACTTTCTTTATGTTGTATATGAAAATACTCTTTTGTGTAAAATGCAACTTTGTTCTGTATATGCAAGCACGCATTAACTATATGAACAAGTACTGTTCCCTCTCTTTACTGTATGCCTTCTCTGTTCTGTAAACTTTTATCTTTATGTTTCACTTTCTGTATGGACTCAGTGATCAATGCCCCAACTATATGCGCGATGGAAAACGGGTGATGGGCCATCTATATCCCTCTAAAAGGTTAACTATATCCCTTAAAAGGGTCAACTGTATCCCTCTAAAGGGTCAACTATATCCCTCGAAAGGGTCAACCGTATCCCTCGAAAGGGTTCTATGTACTGTGTACAAGGCCAACCCAATCACCGATGGCACTCTACAAAGGTCCTACCAATCTCAATTGATTGGCCATGTGTGCATAATAGGGTAGCTAACCCGCAGCATAGTTGAGCTAATGACATCATGGTCGTGTACCTCCTGTAAGCTTGCAAGACTTGTTAACATTTTCATTAATGTTCCTATTCTTTTCTTTAGTGCTCTTTCACTTTATTATTACGGTATACTTTACATTACGATAATAACATACCACGTAAAGTCATATACTATAAGTAATAATAATAATAGCAATAACAATAATAAGGAACAATCATAGCTATGCATGAAACATCATCATAAATAATCCCTAGTCAACCTCGGTCAAAAACCCTAAAGCACAGACTCCTAGAAAATTATGTACAAATTTCTAAGTGCTTAGGCGCTTGGTCACTATTTGGGCGCATGAGCCCTGTTTAGGCGTTTCATCACTATGTAGGCGCATCAGCCAACACTTAATCATTTTGTCCCTTAGGCGCATGAATTAGTCAGGCGCATGGGCACTATTTGTGCGTATGAACACTTAGACGCATTGATTATTCGAATGCATGGACACTTGGGCGCATGAGCCACTTGGGCGCATGGGCACTATTGGGGCACATGGCCCTACACTTACTCATCTGGCTAACATTTCTAGGCGCATGGACCACTGTTCAGGCGCATGGGCTATACTTAAACATTTCTAAGGTAATCTTAGGCGCTTGGGCTACTGTTTAGGCGCATGGATTACACTTAAATCTTTGTAAGGCATTTTCAGGCGCATGAGCCTTATCTAGGCGCATGGACCTTCTGCGTAACATGTTTCCAATATGTTTTCAAACCCAATCATCGAACCCATCTTTTCTAAGCTTAATGTGGCTATTCTAGACATGAACAACTTATAAGCATTCAAGAATCAACATCCAATTATACACATTACATACGGGTAACATACATAACTTTTGAAATTTGTTTTAATGCATTTTCAGCCCCAAAGATAGTTTAAAACAAGTAAAAACCAGGGTCTAGAACCCAGCTGATGCAACTTGGGTATTTCTTCCTTTCTAACCCACTTGCAATGAGTTCAAACACCTAAAAACAACACCAAACACACACACCCGAGCACATACACAAACACATAAGCACATATGCGTATAACCGGGATAAGACCCATCATAAACATTTAAAAACCTTGAATTCTTACCTTGAATTTACTTCTCTTCTTCTTCTTCTTCAGCCGAGAGTTTCCCCTGCTCTCTCTCTCTCTAAAATCATAGAAATGGTGATGTGAAGTGAGGGTGGGCGGCCATGCCCACCTTTGCACCAACTTTTTCAAAGTTTTGTCCTTTTGGACACTTTTAGTCCCTCCACTTGGACTTTATTACTTTTCTTTCTTTTTATTCTTCATTTCTTGTCTTTTAAAATAACTGGGTGTTACAAGTCCACCCCCCTTAAATAGGTTTCATCCCCGAAACCTATTATTCCTCGATCAGATGAGGATAATGCTGCCTCATCTCCTCCTCAGTCTCCCATGTAGACTCGGATCCCTTCCTGTGCTTCCACTGTACACACACAAGAGGAACCACTTTATTTTGCAGCCTCTTCTCTTTATGATCGATGATTGCCACCGGTTGCTGCACATAATTGAGCATTTCATCTACTTCAATGTCCTCTAATGGAACAATCATGTCTTCATCAGCTAAGCACTTTCTTAGATGAGATGCATGGAATGTCGGGTGATTTTCACTTCACTCATCTAGTAACTCCAATCTATAGGCCACCTCTCCTACTCGAGCAATAATTCGGAAAGGTCCTGTGTACCTCGGGCTTAGCTTACCTCGTTTCCTGAATCGGCATACGACTTTTGTCTATCTTTGGCTACCTTCATGAAGGCTTTAATCTTCTCAATCTTCTCAGTCGTAGCCTCGATTACCTCGACGCTCCCCAATTCCTTTTGACCAATATCACCCCAACAAACGGGTGTTCTGCATCACCTACCGTATAGCATCTCGTATGGTGGCATGCCAATGCTGGCATGATAGCTATTGTTGTACGAGAATTCAGATAACGATAGTGGTCATCCCAACTTCCCCCAAAATCAATCATACATGTCTGAAGCATGTCTTCCAGTGTCTAAATGGTCCTTTCGGACTGACTATCAGTTTGGGATGATAAGCCGTGCTAATATGTAACCTCGTCCCCATGGCTTCGTGGAATTTCTTCCAGAATTTAGATGTAAACCGGGTGTTGCAATCAAACACAATGGACACCGCCACACCATGACGAGTTACAATCTCCTTGATGAACAGGTCAGTCAACCTCTCGGATGAATATGTCTCGCGGATCGGTAGGAAGTGAGCACTCTTCGTCAAACGGTCGACAATCACCCATATGGCATCGTACCCCTTCGGAGTACGTGGCAACTTCGTCATGAAAACCATGGTGATGTGCTCCGACTTCCATTCCGGTATATCCAAGGTTCCCATACGGCTTCTGACGTTCAACCTTCACTTGCAAACAAGTAAGGCACTTACTCACATACTCCACCACGTCACACTTCATACCCGGCCACCAATAATCTTTCTTCATATCATGATACATCTTTGTGGAACCAGGATGAATGGAGTATTGAGTCTTGTGAGCTTCATCCAAAATCGTCGCACGTAGATCCCCGAAACGAGGAATCCACACCCGTCCAAATCGAGTTTTAACACCAAGTGTGTTTTCACCTAATTCCCCAACCAGACCTCTCATTCTTTCAGAGTTTAGATGATCTTCTTTTAATGCCTCATCTTGAAACTCCTTGACTTGCTTCATTACATCAGAGATCATGATCAGTTGATAAGCTTTCACCCGAATCGGCTCGGGCCTCTCCTTCCGGCTAACAGCATCAGCCACCACGTTGGCTTTGCCCGGATGATAATGGATTTCGTAATCATAATCTTTTATGAGTTCCAACCATCTTTTCTTCCTCATGTTCAGATCTTTTTGCTTGAAGAAGTACTTCAAGCTCTTGTGGTCAGTGAAAATGGTGCACTTCGTCCCGTACAGATAATGCCTCCAAATCTTTAGTGCAAAGACCACTGCTGCTAGCTCCAAGTCATGAGTAGGGTAGTTGACCTCACGAACTTTCAATTGTTTGGATGCATAGGCTATAACCTTCCCTCTCTGCATTAATACACACCCCAACCCCGAGTAAGAAGCATCTGAATATACCACCAAATCCTCGCTTCCTTCGGGTAATGACAAGATAGGAGATTGAGTCAATCTCACCTTTAACTCCTCGAACGCCTGTTCTTGGGATTGACACCATATAAACTTTACATCCTTTCATGTCAACTTGGTCAGTGGAGAAGCGATCTTGGAAAAGTCCTGAATGAACCATCGATAATACCATGCCAACCCCAAGAAACTATGAATCTCGGATCGCGTCCTTGGAGACTTCCATTGCATCACAGCATCCACCTTAACAGGGTCTACCACGATCCCCTCGGGATTTGTCACGTGACCTAAGAATTGAACTTCGCGTAACTAGAACGCGCACTTGGAGAATTTGGCATACAACTTCTCCCTTCTTAAGGTCTTTAACACCTCCCGAATGTGATCGGCGTGCTCCTCCTCGCTTTTTGAATAAATCAGGATATCATCAATAAACACAATCACTGATTTATCTAACATTGGCCTACACACTCGATTCATCAAATCCATAAAAGCAGTTGGCGCATTGGTCAAGCCAAATGACATAACAAGAAATTCGTAGTGATCGTAGCGCATATGAAAAGCTGTCTTAGGGATATCCTGCTCCTTCACCTTCAGCTGATGGTAACCAGATCGAAGATCTATCCTTGAAAACCAACTGGCACCTTGAAGCTGGTCAAACAGATCATCTATTCTTGGTAGGGGGTATCGGTTCTTCACTGTCAACTTGTTTAGCTCCCGGTAGTCAATGCACATCCTCATACTACCGTCTTTCTTTTTCACAAATAGGACCGGAGCACCCCAGGGAGAGATACTCGGTCTAATGAACCCCTTATCGAGCAGCTCCTGCAACTGCTCCATCAGTTCTTTCATTTCTGTCGGAGCTTACCGATACGGTGCTTTAGCAATTGGTTGAGCACCGGGTATCAGATCAATTTGGAACTCAATCTTGCGATCCAGTGGCACACCGGGTAAGTCTTCCGGGAATACGTCCGGAAAGTCGCACACCACTGGTACTTCGAATAGTTGTGGTGTTGGCGCGTCCACATCCTTTACGTAGGCCAAGTAGGCACTACATCCACGCCTTATGCACTTTCCCGCCACCGCCATCGAAATCACTTTCGGGATTGTCATGACGCGATCACCATAAACTGTCACCCTATCCCCGTCAGGCGCTATCAATCGGATCATCTTCTTGTGACACACTATGTTTGCTTCATAGATTGGTAACCAGTCCATCCCTAGTACTACAGCAAATCCACCTAGGGGTATCACGTGTAACTTAGCAGTTAACCTATGACCTTCTACTTCTATGGCACAGTCCTCTATCACATCAGCAATTCTAGTGGACTTACCAATAGCAGTTTCTACATCGAATGGTGCACTGACCTTGCTATTACTAATAGGCAACTTAGCACAGAAAGTAGTGGAAATAAAACTCCTGCTAGCACCGGAATCAAACAATACAGAGGCACAATTTTGGTTTACTAGAAACATACCTGACCCAACATCGGGATCAGCTCTGGCTTCCTCTCGGGTCATAGTGTAAGCTCTAGCACTTGCCCTCTGCCCTCCTTCCTCCGGTTTCTTCTTCTCTACTCCAGAGCTCTCCGCCCTCGGCTTCTTACATTCTCTAGCGATGTGGCTAGGTTGGCCACACCTGAAGCATACATTCATTCCCATCCTGCACTCACCATTATGCTCCCTTCCACATTTTCCACACTTCTTCATCCCTGATCTAGATATGACCACACATCGGTCACCCACCTTGCCACCTTATTGTTTGGAGCGGCTCTACTATGTCCAAACTGTTTCCCGTTCCAGTTCCGGCTACCACAATCCTTCTTATTCACCTCAGCCACCACCACCTCGCGCTCATCATATAATCTACCAGCCAAGTAAACCGCCGACCTAAAAGTGCTCGGCCGGGCGGCGAACATATGCCTACGGATATCCATCGGCAGCCCCTGGATGTATCTCTTAATCTTTCGTGATAGTGGTGTCACTTGATCGGGCACCAGCCGCACCATTTCATTAAATTTGGTTGTGTACTGCTAGTGTGTCATCATTCCCGCCTCCAGTTGCAGGAAGTCTCTTTCTACCTTGTCCATCTCTTTGTGATGATAGAATTCCTCAATTGCTAACTTCTTCAGTTCAGGCCATCTCATTCTTCCAATGGTCTGGCTACCCTCAGCTTGGACAATGTTGTCCCACCAGCACAAAGCTGAGTCCACAAAAGAGTGGGTAGTGAATTTCACCTTCTGAACTTCACGGCATTCACTGATGTCGAGGACAGCCTCCATTTCCCTCACCCACCGGTGAGCAGCTGCAGCTGTGCCGTTTCAGACGAAAGTAGGGGGCTTGCATCTCATAAACGCCCCATAGTTACAGCCTCTAGTTGCCTCTAGCGCAAGCTCCTCTTCTTCCTCCTCCTCATCAGAGAGAACCGTTTCCGGCTCTGGTTGTTCTCGTCCTCCCGAGGACCTGTTCCTCTCCTTTATTTCCCCATCCCTTACGTCCTTGATCACTTCTGTCACCACAGACGGTAGAATCGTCTGCATGACCTCGTGAACTTCTTCAACCACAGCCTCCTTTACTGAGGCTCTCAGATTGGGGCTCTCGTCGCCAGCCTTCGGATGAGAGGTCTCTAGTTCTTCATGAACTACTTTCTTGGCTCTGGGTCTCCCTCTCTTGGGTCATGGAATAGCACCGCGACCTCCACCATGAGAGGCTATTGAAGATCTACCGCCAGCCATCCACTAAAAGCACACTATAAGATTCAAACACAAACGCAGTCATTCAAGGTAACACTCGGTTTATGTCAAGTATAGTAAGTCCCTAATTATAGTGGCTAGTTGTGATTAGCGACTTACTTTACTCATCATACCCCAAGCATTTCCTATCCTGACTAAAGCAGTATCTAAATCTACTAAGAGTACAAAATCAAATAGCATGCGCACATAATACTGGTTAACATTAAGAAAAGACATACCTAATGGCACGTAGCTACTCGGGCTGACATCCCTCCATTTGTCCCATTTTTAGTTTAAGTTTAGGTTTTAAAACCTTTATTTAACCCAATTCTCTTAAACTTTGGCTCTCATACCAACTTGTAAGGCCCCGTTCCTGGAAACCTCACAGTTGGTCAATCCCAGCAGTTAAAACATTAAACATTATAATTATACAAACTTAAGCAGCGGAAATAATTTATCAAAAACCATTTATTTCATTTAAACCACTGTTGTTGAGCAATACATCATCATTTAGCTGATTACAAAAGAATTGTTTTATTGCATTACAAAACAACAGCAACATAAAATACGAATGGATGTTAGTCTTTTCCTGCCGAGTGGCTTCACCCTCGTGCCATCCTCAGCAATAATTACTTGCCAACTGAAAATGTATATAAGTCAGTGTTGCTGAGTGAGTTCTAGTTTTAAAGTAATAAAATACTTTCTATATGTTGTATATGAAAATACTATTTTGTGTAAAATACAAATCTGTACTGTATATGCGAGCATGCATTAACTATATGAACAAGTACTATTCGTTCTCTTTACTATATGCCTTGTCTATTCTGTAAACTTTTATCTTTATGTTTCACTTTCTGTATGGACCAGTGAGCAATGCCCCAACTATATGCACGATGGAAAACGGGTGATGGGCCATCTATATCCCTCGAAAGGGTCACTGTATCCCTCGAAAGGGTCAACTGTATCCCTCGAAAGAGTCAACTATATCCCTCGAAAGGGTCAACTGTATCCCTCGAAAGGGTTCTATGTACTGTGTACAAGGCCAACCCAATCACCCAGGACACGCTACAAAGGTCCTGCCAATCTCAATTGATTGGCCCTGTGTGCATAATAGGGTAGCAAAACCGCAGCACAGTTGAGCTAACGACATCATGGTCGTGTACCTCCTGTAAGCTTGCAAGACATGTTAACATTTTCATTAATGTTCCTCTTCTTTTCTTTATTGCTCTTTCACTTTATTATTATGGTATATTTTACGTTACGATAATAACATACCACGTAAAGTCACATACTATAAGTAATAATAATAATAATAATAGCAATAACAATAATAAGAAACTATCATAACTATGCATGAAACATCATCATAAATAATCCCTAGTCAACCTCGGTCAAAAACCCTAAAGCACAGACTCCTAGAAAATTCTCTAAAAATTTCTAAGTGCTTAGGCGCTTGGTCACTATTTGGGCACATGAGCCCTGTTTGGGCGTTTCATCACTATGTAGGCGTAACAGCCAACACTTAATCATTTTATCCCTTAGGCGCATGAACTATTCAGGCGCATGGGCATTGTTTGTGTGTATGAACACTTAGACGCATGGATTATTCGGCCGCAAGGACACTTAGGCGCATGACCCACTTGGGCGCATGGGCACTATTAGGGTGCATGGCCCTACACTTAGTTGTTTGGCTAACATTTTTAGGTGCATGGATCACTATTCAGGCGCATGGGCTATACTTAAACATTTCTAAGGTAATCTTAGGCGCATGGGCTACTGTTTAGGCGCATGGATTACACTTAAATCTTTCTAAGGCATTTTCAGGTGCATGAGCCTTATCTAGGCGCATGGACCTTCTATGTAACATGTTTCCAATATGTTTCAAACCCAATCATCGAATCCATCTGTTCTAAGCTTAATGTGGCTATTCTAAACATGAACAACTTATAAGCATTCAAGAATCAACATCCAATCATGTGCATTACATACGGGTAAACATACATAAGTTTTGAAAATTGTTTTAATATATTTTTAGCCCCAAAGATAGTTTAAAACAAGTAAAAACCAGGGTCTAGAACTCACCTGATGCAACTTGGGTATTTCTTCCTT
Organism: Flaveria trinervia; assembly: GCA_025506515.1. Taxonomy (NCBI): domain Eukaryota; kingdom Viridiplantae; phylum Streptophyta; class Magnoliopsida; order Asterales; family Asteraceae; genus Flaveria; species Flaveria trinervia. Next base: position 23,478,181 of record CM046443.1, read on the forward strand.
TCTAACCTGCTTGCAATAACTTGAAACGCCTAAAAACAACGCCAAACACACACACCCGAGCACATACACAAACACATAAGCACATATGCATATAACCGGGATAAGACCCGTCATAAACATTTAAAAACCTTGAATTCACTTCTCTTCTTCTTCTTCTTCAGCCGAGAGTTTCCCCTGCTCTCTCTCTCTCTCTCTAAAACCAAAGAAGTGGTGATGTGAAGTGAGGGTGGGTGGCCATGCCCACCTTTACACCAACTTTTTCAAAGTTTGGTCCTTTTGGACACTTTTTGTCCCTCCACTTGGACTTTATTACTTTTCTTTCTTTTTATTTTTCATTTCTTGTCTTTTAAAATAACTGGGTGTTACATAATCACATCATCTTTAAATTTAGTCTTTAAGTTTCCCACCAACACAAAGAAATCTCTTCCCCTTGAGTGAATTAGATAGTTAGACATTGTATGATTCTGCAGATCTTTGATGTCTTTCTCATGAAGTCTCAGCACAACCTTTGTATCATGAAGATATTTAATTCTTCCTGAGGTTCCCTTGATAATTGCACAATCCTATTCTGGATCAAATTTCCAGGCCATAATCTTTAGGTTCAACGGCTATAGGATCAGCCGAGAGTTTGCTTTGTTGCTCAAATGATGGTTTGGAGCTTCAATTCTAAATCTAACTCCAATATCAAGTTCAACATTCATCACATGTTCTATCATTCTTCTTAGTTCACCGACACTTCTTCCTTTAAGCTCATGAGCCTTGTAATTGTGTTCCTGTAGCCAACATAACATATTGAACTTGGTGAGTTTAGCAGTGCCTAAATCTTTCTCGATTTTATGAATGGCTTGAAAAGTGGTGAATGTTTCATAATCACAGTTAGGAATCATAAATCTTGCAAGCTCAAACTCCTTCAAAATGTTCTTCATCTTAGACATATTCATCCTTTCAACCATGTCATATGGAAATCCATGGTTGATCAAGGTCATAAACATAGCAAATTCAGGCCTTTCTTCCATGATGTCTTTTGTTGTAAGAAGAACATCAGTCTTTGATTCTTCTTGAGCTTTGTTAGGTTTATCTTCAATCAGCTCTTTCCATTCAGCATCACTCTCAGATTCATCAATAGCAGCTTGCTTTGATATTAAATTTTCCATAAAAGGAGTGTGCTCAGAAGAGGTATGTCTTGACCATCTAGGAGAGTCTTCAACATTGATTACTTGAATCATTGTTGGGCCCAAATACTTCCTCTTCCTTGAGTATTTAATGAGTTGCTTAGAAGATTCAGGAGGTTTCTTTAGTTGGTTTGATTCAAGAGCACATATCTTCATTTTCAGTTCATCAATCTCTTCTTCTTTCCTTCTCAACAAAGCTAATTGATCATAGAGAGTGTCATTGATTTGATCAATTTTCACTGCTAGCTTCTCATTTTCTTCTTTCTCTTTCTTTACTTCTTCTTTGAGTTCAGAGTCTTGTTGAAGAAGGGCATCAATCACTTTATTATTGCACACGGCATCTTCTCTTAATCTTTTGATTCTTGAGTCTAGTTGCATAAGCATTTGATCTTTTACTTTCATTATTCCCTTCAACTCTTGTATTATTTGCTTTCTATTGTTGGACTTCAGTACAAGCTTGATGTATTCAGCAACCAGATAACTCTTGCTGACGGGGATGTCAGAATCACTTAGATCCTCTTCATTGTATACTATCATATCACATAGTGCTTTTCTTTTTGAATGTCAGCAGTTCATCTTTAGCCTCCTCAGTATGAGCATTCACACTTGGTGAGCTTGAATATTTATTTTGTGATTGTTCAAGCTTATCATGATGACATTGTGTTTCTAAATTCATGTTGGACACTACAGGCTCTATTTGATTAGATGCAACTAGTTCTTCATGATTGGAGAATGACAACGGGATTGTGCTTGCTTGTGAGATTAGCTCAGTCTCACCAGAGTGGATTGAGTTTACTGACTGAGAAATAGAAATTGGTTCAGTATGTATACTCTAAGAAGATTGATGAGAGGGTGGTGAGATGGGCTGAGTGTTTTGACTGGCAGAGTGAGATTGGTGAGAGTGAACAGATAGGGTAGGTGAGATGGGTTTGTTATTTTGACTAGAGTGAGAACGGAATTGTGGAGATTGTTGTTGATGGTGAATGGGTGATAAATTGGGTGAGTGTGTAGCTTGAACAGAGTTTGTTGGAGAGTCCTCTTGTTGATCTTCCCACACAAGCTCTTGAGGAATATTCGCAGTAGCATCAACCACATGTGCAAACATGGGCATGTCACCTCCTTCATAATTCCCAGATATTTTGTTCAGTACGGATCTGCCAAGGTGTGCTTGAACAAACACACCACCATTCACAGTAGTTCCAGGCAGATCAGCATTAATGGTTAGTTCCAGAAACCTTGGAAACATATGCATCATAGTAGTTCTGCACTTTCATATGATCACATAAGCAGTTGAAGATGTACTTTGAGTAATTGTAGGTTCTTCCCTCAAAGACACCAATGATCCCAGAAGTAATATGCCTTGAAAATCTGTCAAGACCAGATTTCCTGTTTGAGATGCACTTAAGATAAGTGTGACAGAGAAATCTGTATGGCTTGCAAAGTCTTCCTTTCTTGATTTCTCACCATCATAGCCCATCAAGAGAAAAACTTTCTCTATGTATTCGTTTTGAACACATCTGGATGACCAGCTTCAACATCTACCAACTCAAGAACCCTTCTTATTGTCTGTTCATTGATTCTCAGCCTTCGATTCTTCACATCAGCAACAATAACTTGACCATCTTCCTTTATTTGGGTGGAGTTCCAGAAATCTGTGATGTGCGATTGGTGAATCACAGGCTCTGCTAATAAGGCATAGAACAACCTAGATCTTCTTAGATATCGAATAATATCTTCACACCCTTTTGAAACAAGGTCATCCAGGTTTAAGAAAGCACACACATTGCGCTCTCTCGCAAATCGATTATCCATCTATTAATAAGAAAAAGATTTCGTTGGAATCACATTATTGATATGAGAATACAAACAGTTGTGAAATTAAAACGAAACTCAAACACATTCTTGAATATTACAACATGTTTTACCTTGAAAACAGTGGATTAAGAACACAGATATATGTTTGTTTAATGTTTTGATTTCGTAAGATTTGAATGTTATGAAAGAGGGAAAAGTTTGTTAAGAGTATGTTTTTCTAGGTCTGAAAAAGTGAACTGAAAAAGCAAATAATGATGTTTGAAGTCAAACAACATCATTTATACCCTTGGACACCTTAATTTTATCACATTAAAGAAGTGGGACCCTCAACAAATTCTTCCGCAGATCATCTACGGATCTCATAAATCATATGTGGATGACTTAACGACATCTGCTGATGAAATATAACTTACATTTTCAAAGATTGCCAAACTATTAAATTATTTGTTAATCTTTGTTCATCCGTAGTTTACCAATCTATGGATAAACATTTAAATTTTCAACACTGTAGCTTCTGCTGATGCTTATGATGGTATTGTAGCTTATGCTGATGATTATGATGGCACTATAGCTTCTGCTGATGCTTATGATGGCACTATAGCTTTTGCTGATGCTTATGATGGCACTGTAGAGAGAATTATTTTTGTATGGTTCAAGTCTATTGCTTAGAACCATTTATTTCTTTTGGACCTTGTTGACTTTGTATACATGAAAATTTAGCACAAGAAAGTTTAAACTGATTTTAAAGAACATTTCATGTATCCAGGAGCTAAGATGGTGCTCAGATTCCAATTCTTTCAAATTGATAATGAAATGGACAAAGTTGCTGATTGATAAACTTAACTTCATGATGAAATAGACAAAGCTGCTCATTGATAAACTTAACTTCATGTATTTCTACTCCCCCTAAATTTGTGATTAATGTTGACATTAAGCATTTATCATAAATTTCTAAGAAGAATAACATGAGTGACATTTAACTATGTGAAGATGAGCAAACATATATTTACATATGATGGGATCATACTATAATACTATGCCTCTTCCTGATGAGTTTTTTGTTGGATTGATACCTGAACAAAGTTCTGATTGCAAGTATGTTGTCCACTTAAATCGATACAAGAGCTCATGTATCAACTAGGCATGGTGTTTATCATGTTTTCAGATTGATTTCGAATTAACTATTATGGGCTTCACATTCAATTCACAAAGATTTTGTCCTCCCTGTGCAATACAAATCATCACTTTTTCACACTTAAGAACTATGTACTTTAAGTTATAAGTTCTATCTTGAGCTGTAGTTGGCATCTCATTAATGTAATGATGTAGAAGCTCTAGATTAATTTACAATTGATCACATTGGATTCTTTTGAGAGCTTAGATATGACCATCATTAGGTCACCAGGTCTTTACTCACATAAAATAGAGGTGCCTTTAACCCAGGTCTTTGTTTACACAAAGCAGAGGGATGATGAGGATCATGATCTTTTCACCTTTGATAACTGATATACAGTATGGTGATCATACACCCAGGTCTTTGTTTACACAAAATAGAGAGAGTATGATTTGCAAAGATAGATATTATAAAGTGTTGATACATAGTGTGTTTAGATGAGTGATTTGGTCACATCAGAATAAGACTCACTTTGGATTCTCAAAATGAAGTTTCCCACAAACAATCATTTAGCATTATGTTTGGTATGCACTCAGTGTAGTTTCCACTCAAGATGAATCTACTCATATATTAAGAAACTTGATTTATTTATTATTAATTAATGAATTCAGGAATAAGCAAAGATATAGTGTACTATCATTTCCCATGCATATGTCATGCGGAAGCATCATTACACACAATATTTTGTTTGTTTAAACTGATTAATCTAAGTTAATCATGCTTAGAGACTAACCCAGAAAATAAATCTGACTGAATCAAAGGCTTTAGTGAATAAATCAGCAAGCTGATTTGTTGTATCCACTTTGACTAACATAATCAATCCCTTTTCTAAGTAGTCTCTCAGAAAATGATATCTTATCTCAATATTTTTGTTTTACTATGTTGCACAGGATTAGCAGTTATAAACATAGCAGCAGAATTGTCTATATAAATTGAAGTTTGAAGGAAGTTGTAACCATAGTCAAGCAATTGATTTTGCAACCAAGGACTTGAGAGCAACCAACTGAAGGAGCTATGTTCTCAGCCTCAGCTGTGGATACAGATGCATTGGTTTGTTTCTTGCACTACCATGATACTAGCCTTGGTCCGATGAATTGACATCTACCAGTTATTGATTCTGTTACTATTACATCCACCAAAGTCATTGTCTGAGTATGAATAGAGTGTAAAGTCTCCATCCTTTGGATACCAAAGACCAAGTCCGGGTTTTCCTTTGAGGTATCTGAAGATCCTTTTTACAGAATTCAGATAAGACTCCTTTGGATCAGATTGGTACCTAGCACACACACATGGCAAACATAATGTCAGGTCTACTAGTAGTTAGATACATAAGTGAACCTATCATTGATCTATATAATTTTTTATCAATAGATTTTCCTGAAGGATCAGGAACAATCTTATCAATTGTTAATGCTAGTGTTTTGCATGAGGATACTTCAGCAAGATTGTATTTCTTCAGAATTTTATGTATGTATTTTTCTTGATTGATGAATATCCCATCTGGTTTTTGATGAACTTAAAGACCAAGAAAGAAGGTTAATTCACCCAATGAACTCATCTGAAATTTAGATTTTATCAGCTCTTCGAAATTCACACACAATTTCTTGTTAGTTGAGTCAAATATAATGTCATCTACACATATTTGAACAACTAGGAGATCTTGATGTTCTTGTTTGAGAAAGAGTGTCTGATCAATGGTTCCTCTTTTGTAGCCATGCTTGAGTAAGAAAGATGATAGTGTGTTATACCACTTTCTTGGTGCTTGATGAAGACCATACAAGGCTTTGTCTAGTTTGTATACCCTATGTGGATAATGAGGATTTTCAAAACTAGGGGGTTGTGACACATAAACTTCCTCATCTATCTTCCTATATAGGAATACACACTTGACATCCATCTGATACACAGTGAACTTCTTATAAGATGCATAAGCTATAAACACTCTTATTGCCTCAATTCTTGCAACTGGTGCAAAAACTTCATCATAATCTATTCCTTCTTCTTGTGTGTATCCTTGTACAATCAACCTTGCTTTGTTTCTTACTATAATCCCTCTATCATCCAGTTTGTTTTTGTATAGCCACCTTGTGCTAATAGGATGTTGTACTTCGGGCGAATCAACAAGGGACCATACCTTTTGCTTTCTAAATTGTCGAAGCTCTTCTTGCATAGCTTCAATCCAACTATTGTCTTTTAATCAGTAGTGATGTTTGGAGGGACTACTTGAGAATGACAACAACTGAAGAGACAAAGGTTGGCAATACCACTTTGACTCCTTGTAGTTCTCTTTGTAGGATCTCCATTGATGTTACTGAGTGGATGAGTCTTATGGATTCTCATTGATGGAATTAATTCAACTGGCATGAATGATTCTAGATTAGTCATTTCCATTGCTTCAGACTAATCCAACCCAGCTTGAGAGTTCAAGAAATAGTCAAAACGTTCAACATGAGGTGAGGGATTATGAGTAGCTTTTGTATGGGCTGTAAAAGCATCTCCAGTATCATTTTGCACTTCTCCGGACTCATTTTGCTCTTTATTAGGAGTTACAGTAACTTCTCCGGAAACATTTTGCTCTTCATTAGGAGTTACAATAACTTTTCGGAAATATTTTGCTCTTTATTAGAGTTACAGTACCTTCTCTGGAAACATTTTGAATATTTGTTATATTCATTTGAGAGCTGGATCTATTGAAGGGACAACATTCACATCTCTAGATGCATCATGTTTATTTCCATATGTAGTGTCTGCAGCTGCTGCTGATGTGTTTCCACCCAAGTATGGGTGAATCCTTGGAGGACCAGTAATAATGTTACTTCACTCATATGAGGTGGAACAAATGGATAGCAAACTTCATCAGATCCTGTAGTGTTCAAATGTTCATAATTAAATGATTTTGTAAAGCATCTATGTCAAACAACCATAATGAACCTTTAACAGACTTAGTAAATACAAATTCATCCAAGGAGACATTAGGAGTTTCTTCCACAATGTTATGTTGAGGAATATAACCCTCTATGATTTAGATATTGAAGAGTATCCAACAAAGAAACCATCATATGCTTTTTCTGAAAATTTCCAAATGACTCTTTTATGTTTAAAACAGATACATGACATCCAAAGACTTTAAGATATCCTATGTATTGTTTCCTTTTAAACAGAGCTCATAATGAGTTTTGTTATGTTCTTTGACACTTAGTGTTTTGTTTTGAACTTTGCATGCATTATTCATAGCCTCAGCCCAAAAAGTAATGGGCAATTGTGAATCAGCTAGCATTGTTCTGGCTGCTTCAATAAGAGTTATGTTTCTTCATTCAGTAACTCTATTTTGTTGTCGAGTTCTTGGTGTACTGAATTGCCTTGCAATACCTTTGCTCCTGCAAAAGGAATCCATTTCAAAATTAACAAATTCAGTACCATTGTCACTCCTAAAAATTTTAACTTTTGTATCAAGTTGATTCTTAATCTTGATGACAAAGTCCATTAATGTTTCTGATGTTTCACTTTTTTGTTTTAAGAAAAAGACCCATGTGAATCTGGTGAAATCATCAACTATCATCAAACAATATTGTCTTTTCTAATGCTTATCACATTGATAGGACCAAACAGATCCATGTGAAGCAATTTGAGTGGTGTAATATTAGTATTGATAATTTTGGATTTATGTGACACTCTATGTTGTTTTCCTTTGTAACAAGAGGAACAGTGAGTTAAGCAATGAAATTCTTTGTTTGGCAATCCAATGACCAAGTCATTTTTCACCAATTTATTCATGTTCTTCATGTTAGAGTGGACAAGCTTTCTATGCCATAATTGAGATACATCTTCTCATAGCTTAGATAGAAGGCATGTTTCATGTTTAGTGAGAGATGTGTTGTTCATATCCAAAACATAAGTGTTTCCTTTTCTTGCTGCTTTGAGGAGGATCCATTCTTCTTGACCATTAAAACCTGGCTTAGGAATGTAACAATTAGTATTATCAAACAATGTGGTATAATTTTGATCACAAATTTGAGACACACTAAGTAGATTATACTGTAAATTTTCATAATAATTTACTTTCTCAAACTTGAGCACACCATTTGTTATCATTCTTTCACCAATAATTTTACCTCCCTTTTTATCCCCACCAAATGCCACATAAGAAGCATTTTTATGTTTGAAGTCATGGAGAAGTGAACAGTTTCTTGTCATATGCCTGGAACAACCACGGTCAACATACCATTTGTTGTCAACTCTCCAATATTTTTTGTGCATTAAGAAATAATCCAGTTAGAATTGACAACCCAAGTCTTAATGATCTTGGGTTTGTCTTCAGTGTCTAAAATGTTACTCCTTCATGACTTAATCCTGAAGTTTCAGTATTAATTTCATGTCTAGTTGATTCATTTTGATTTGATGGTGGTGTGGATGATTCTGTTGAAGCTGATGCAGAAGCTTTGGAGTCTTCTTCCTTAATTGATTCTTCCTTCACCTTATCTTTCTTTGGTTGATATTTTGATTTACAAGATGAACCTACACTTTTGAAGGTTTCATCATCTTTTGCTTTTGATTGAGACACATGTGATCCCTTTTCAAAATGATCAAAGAAATTATTACTGATGATTGACTTATTCTCAGCCAAGTTCACCCTTTTGTGAGGTCTTTTGGATTGACCTGATGTTGTTTTCTTCACGGATTTGGCATCTTCAAAAGATTTCTGCTTTGGTTTTGACATTTGCTTTTGACTTACCTTCTTTTGCTTTGAATCATCTTGACTTTCAGTAGATTTAGAGTCTAATTCTGTCAAATCAGTTTTTCACTTCTTTGTGCTTTTGCTTTTGTTCTTTTTGTTAAAATAGCATTCCTGAGTGAATGATTATTTTTGTTGCAAATAGCACAGAATTTGTTGAAGTAACACTCTGAAGTCATGTGATTGTTCATATTGCATATGGAACAGTAACTGCTGAAGTAGCAGTCTTCTGTATTGTGATTTGTCATATCACACCACTTGCAATACATTTCTTCAAATTCTTCTTTAGGCTCATCTTTCTTCTTTTTCTTGTTCAGTTTGCGAGCCTTTGTTTCCTCTTTTGAAGAATTTGATTTGTTCTTGCCGTTTTTTGAAGTATCACCAATTGACTCTTTCTTGTCCGTTGATGACTTTTTTTGCTTCAGATTCAACATCTTTTGTTTGTTAACAGCCTCTCTATTTGGCACCTCATCTCTAGATTCGGCTTTCTTCTTCCGTAGAAGTTCTACGGATTCAACAGACTTTGCTTTCCGCAGATCTTCTACTGAATCATTTTTCTTTTGTTTAGTTGATACTTGTTTCTTCTTACCTTTATCTGCATGGGATAAAAGTACTTCTTCAGTTGATCCGTAGCTATCAACCCCTTTTTGTAGATTCAGTTCTTGAAGTCCTTCATTGAGTTCAGCAATTCTCTTGCACATAGTCTTTAGCATGTTTCTCTGCTTTGGAGGATACTGCAGCTTTGATTCTTTAAGAACTTTTGGAATACTAGTTTTCATGTGAACATTCTTACCAATGGTCATTTGATCAACATCAGGTTCATCAGAATCATCCAAGTCATTATAATTATCATAATCAAATTCTAAATCATTTTGATTTAAAGATTCTAATTCAGAGGATTCATTTTCACTCACCTCAGCTTTATTGTTAATATTGATTTGAGTTGATTCTGTTTTAATCTTGGTGCTAGGCACAAAATGATTTGACAGAGTGTTGGTCATTGTTTCAGGTAGAGATGTGTAATTATCATTTATAGGTGGTGCAACAGCATTATAACCCAACCCATATCTGTTTTTTGATTCAATATGAGAATTTAACAGCTTCTCATATTGCTGAGATGATAATTGAAACTTCTGAAGTTTCACTTCAGTTGAAGCATGATCAGCCATGGATTTTGTTAAGGAAGTGGTCAGATGCTCAACTTGGGCTTTTAGGCTATAGTTTTCAGAAACAAATTTTTCTAAATCCTTTTGCAAAGAGTTAATTTTGATTTGATACAATTTATGTTCTCTAACATGGGATTCATTCAAAATCATAGTTTCTTTTACTTTGTCAGCCAACTGTTGAGCATGGACTCTATAACGTTCAACTTCCTCAACACATGTTGATGAACACAACCTTTATTTTACCTCTATGGCCATTGGAGGAACTTTGTGTTCCATATGAGCCATCAATGCTTTATTCTCTTCCAAGACTTATTTTTCATACATACTCCAGTCACACGTTCCATCTTGAAGTATGATCGGCCCTGACTCTTTTGAGTTGCTAGGTCCAGTTGATTCATTGGTGGCTGGTGGGGATGTATTGATCAGTAGAGATTGTTTGTGCAAAGATCTTTGAGAGTTTGATTGTTGATGCGGTTCAGTCTGATGTTGCTAATGCTGCTGATGTCGTCTCATATCTGGATATGACTGTTGATTACATTCTCTAGAGAAATGTCCATAGAGATTCCACTTGAAGCATCTTACCTTTGATTTGTCAAAACCAATCTTTGATTGTGAAGACTTAGTTGTTGCTGCAGTGGTATCTTTTCTATCAGCATTTCTTCCTTTATCCTTTTGATTTTTACTTTGAGATGATTTCTTTGAGGGTTTAGAAGCATGAAAGCTAACTTCCTCCTCATTCTCACTCAAAGCACAAGAGTTATCACTTTCATTGTTTGAAATAAATGCACTTCCATCATTGTTTGTTCTTTGAAGTGATAAGGTGAGACATGGTTTCTCACACTCCTGTTTCTTGATTTTTCATCCATTTCAAGAGCTTCCACTTTTGCAACCAATGTATCTTGACCAGTTCACTTCATATCTATGGTATTCTTGAACATGGATACTATTTTCTTCCAACTTTCTAGCAAAGTGTGGAGCATTTTCTTGTTTAATTCCTCATTGGTATATTTCAACTCCAAAATATATTCATCTCAGTTACCAACTACATGAATCTATAAAGTTGTTGAGGAATTGATTCACCCTTAATATGATGAAATGTTTCATATTATGACCTGAGGGTGTCTCTCCTTATGCTTCTGATCTCATCACTCCCTTCACAGAGAGTATGGAGTATCTTCTACAAGGAGTTTGCTATTATGTAGTTCTCACACCTGATCAATATCTCTTCAGGTAAAGCCATACTAAGCAAACTGTGTGCTTTGATATCAACTTTGACCTTTTTGATATCATCAGGTGATAGATCTTTGGTACTGATCAGTTGATTTTTATCATTATAATCCGGCCCAAGGGTGGGTGGAATATAAGGACCTTCAGTGATGGACTCCCACAAGTCAGGATCTGTGTAGTTCACATGATTCCTGAACTTGATTTTCTAGGATTTGAAATCTGCTTTTGTTTCCAACTTCAGTGGTTGGTAAGATGATCCACTGAAGTTGCTCATGATGTTAATTTGAATATAGATACTAGTTAATCTAATCAACTGCTGTAGAACGGCGAACAAGTTTCACATAAAATTCCTTTAAAAAACAGTAGATCTAATACAGTAAAAACTGACAAATCTACAGAATTCAAAGCAATTAAATACAACAAACACTGATAGATCAATTAATATAAATCAATGAGCACTTGGCTCTGATACCACCTTTGAATCCAAGGATCGCAGACAGGAATTATCAGTGTTGGTCGAAGACAAGTCAACGTTTGCGAAATCAACGTTGGCTTGGTTTATATGTTTCGTAATAAATTTCAATATTAATGATGATTCAAGAACACACTAACAGAAACACAGTTAATGAATAATATGTATTTCATTAAAATATATTAATGATTACAAAATAATGAATGCATGATGATGAGACGGCTGCTAGGGTTTGATTGAATGAATTGATGTGATGTTCATTGTTTGTGGATCGGTTGTATTGCTATTGTTGTTGTCGTTCAATCAACCGTCTACTCAAGCGTGCTTGAATTAAAACCTAGGATCCATTTATATAGACAATGATGTTTCTGTTATAGGAAACACCGGATCTCTTGGGATTTGATTTATGTCAATTAAGGAATCATTAGATTTCTTGGGATTCGTACAACTGCCTTGTTGACTTGTTGACTTGTAACACTTACATTATACAAGTGTTTGGACTCCGTAGGAATAGTGTCTTCCGTAGGAATTTGTTCTTCCGTAGAAGTCTTGTCCTTCCCTAGATATTTTGTTCTTCCGTAGGAATCTTGTTCTTCCGTAGATGTTTTGTTCTTCCGTAGGAATCTTGTTCTTCCGAAGTAAACTTGTTCTTTAGTTCTGGTTGTTCATCCGGAGAGGATCTTCGGATGTAATGTTACTTGTAAGAAACATATCTATGGAAGAACAAAATGTTCATCCGTATGTTTGTACGTGCAACCATAGATAAATCAACACACATATAAATGGGTTAACCTATAAATTTAATGCATACACAATAATGAATTACAAACATTCATTACAAATATTAATTCAAGTACTAAACCTATACATAACGGACTAGATCTACTCATCCTAGACCTAACAAAATTAATTGTAGAAAATTTTTAATAACTTTAATAATGGATTTTGTAAACTTCTAATATTTTTAAAATCATCAAATCATTTTTGTAATTTTTCTAAATTTAAATAATTAAATATTCTTTTTAATAAAATACTTTCTTGGTTATTTTAAATAGTAATTAATAAATTAATGGTCCAAACGTTTCCTTTAAATATTCATCGTTTACATCACGTTATTTTAAATGGAGATTATTTGAAACATTGTAAATCAATATTATGTAAATAGTTACTTAAATAATCATTTAAATAAGTAGTTATTCATTTTTTTTAAACTTTTATTTAATTTCTTAAAACTTATAAAACAATATAAGATTTTATTATTGATCATCTTTTTTTAAGGCCTTAGAAAGATTATCTAAAACGATTAAAGTGACTTTAAATAATTCTTTATTAGTTTGCAAGCTATATCAATAAGTATTCAATAAATCATCTTCATCAAATGTTAAATAATTAATTTCTAAATTAATTATATCTTTTCACACATTTTATTTAATATTTAATTCAATAAATTAAATTATACATTATCATTCTTAGTCTTAATTGATTTATACCATCTTTATTAAACCGAAACGTAAACGATTTATTATTTTATTTAATTATTTAAACTCCCCAATTCCAATTGAAACCCTAGTTCACGTCTCACATTAATCTTATTATTAAACTTAATCTTGTTATCAATACATTTAGGTAGCTTGTAAAAGAAATCGTTGGAGACTCGTTTAATCTCTTATCATCATTCTTATACTTATTTTCCAAGTGAGTTTCCTTGCTCCTTTTTACATTTTTTACACTATTTTGGGGTGAAACATGATACTTATACAACATACACTTATAAACATTTGAGGCTTGTAAAGCACTTGCAATTCATCTTTATATTTTGTCATGGTTATTTGTGTGTTGTAAGTGATTATATGAGATACATAGTTTGTTTACAATCATTAACTATTGCTAGCCTAGCGACGTCTTAGATCTTTCGGCCTGACAAACCTATTTGGTGCTAAAGCCGAGGTATTGCCAGCTCCTGATGACGTATGCTTGTTCAGCATGGGAACCAAATACACTTAGCCAATCTTATATACTTGTAATCAAGTTGAGGTTTGGTTGTAACGATATGTGTTCTATAATCTTACTAACTTATAACCTATGACATGTATTGCTACTTGTAACCTTGTTATATTATGTATGAAAACCTTGGAAACTCACCAACCATTTTTAGTTGACCTTTTATTTTTATCATGTTTCAGGTTTGATACTTGAAGATCTTCTTGTGCTCATATAGGACTTGGACCTAGTTTAACTAAATATGTTATTTCTTTGTTTGAGGCTTTTGTATTTATGAACTTATTTGTCTTGTAATATTATTTCAACTTGATCTCTCCCAGCACTACCACAACCTCAAGAATAATCACTACTATTCACTCTTCCTTGACGAGATGCATGTATTGAAGAGCTTGCAGAAAAAGACAATAATGCCGCATTTTGAGTGAAACCAGATGTAGGCATCATGGTTTGGTTGAATTTCCTTCTATTCATGTCTAAGTTGAAAGATTTAAGCTTATTGATAATGTCCAAAGCTTGTGGTCAGTGAAATCTCTTCCCTACTTTAGCATTCTCACCTGTAGGGTCCACTGAGGTGGGAGAGAGCCTAGCAACCTGTTGACTTGCTCACCGTTGGAAAGTTTTTCATCATATGTCTTTAGTGTGCTTGAAACTGTCAGAAAACAATTTGTGAGATCTGTGAGACTCTCATTCTTGTATCCCACAAAAGAGTTGAATTCCTTCACAACTTGAATACTCTTGTCTTTAACCAGCTCATCGTTACCATCACAGAACTCACACAATGCATCGAAGAGAGACTTAGCGTTCTTATGCTCAGCAAATCGATTGTCAATGTCTAGTGCAAGACATAGAGTTAATGCTCCAAAAGCTTTGTGGTCTCCGTCAATCAGTTTTAGATCATTCTTTTTGAATGCAGTTGGGTCCTTTTTTTTAGGTACAACAGCACCAATAGTGACAGTTGGTATGTGTGGACGAGAAATGATAGATTCCCATTTATTGAGGTCGGTGTAGAAGAAAAAGGCTTTGAGACATCTCTTCCAATCTTTGAAGTTATCCCCGTTTATGAGTCACAAAGGTCTATTAGGAGCTATAATTTCAAGATCTACAAGGATGAGGGAAGTGATCTTGGACAAACTAGTTTCGCCAAAAGAAGATCTAATTTCGCAGAAAATTGGTAGTTCACACCACAATTTCGTAGAAAACTAGTTTCGTTGAGTCGTTGTACTTTCGCAGACAACTTCGGCAGCAGCTTCGCTAGCCAAATGCTTGAAATTGCTTAGTTTCACCGACAATTTCACAAAAAACTAATAGAAGGCTCCGTTCCTGGGACGCTCAAAGCTGGTCAATCATCGCATATAAAACATATATTTACATTGACTTTAATAAAACCTTGCAGCGAAAACATTTATGCAACCATTCATTTCATATAAGTAATTGCTTTTGTAAAATAATACATCATTGATTGATTACAAAATAACTTGTTGCATTACATCATAAAAAATTATACAAAATGGATGCCGTCCAAAATGAGCCAAGTAGCTGCCCCGTGCCATCCTCAGCAACCATCACCTGCCAACTAGAAAATATATAAAGTCAACATTGCTGAGTGAGTTCTAGTTTTAAAATAAAAATACTTACTTTCTTTCAAAACTGTTCTATACTTTCGTACTTTATCACACATCATACGTACACATGGAGAATACCATTATTATCTTCATCATTCATTCGTTAACTTTTGTTCATTCATTGTATATCATTATCATTCACTTTCAGTCATAAACTGTTGGAGCATATATAGTCATATATAGTATGTCCGTCGCTTGTCGAATAGTCTAGGCTTAATGTTATACACCTGCTATGTTGTAAACACATGAAACTGGGTCATTCACAGGAGCATATGCGAATGAAACTCAGTGGTACGACTGAGCCATGCTAATGGACCAGTCGTGCGACTAAGAGATGCGATTAGGACATTTGTAAGACTGAACCATAAGTATGGTCCAGTCATACGATTGAACCATACGCATGGTCCAGTCGTACGATTGAACCATATGCATGGTCCAATCACACGAATGGGCCCAGTCGCATCTAATATGGGCCGATAACTATATATACCAGTTTCAATGTGTAGAGGGAAGAGGATTCTCTAAAGGTTTTTAGAGAGAGTGTGCCCAGAGCCTAAGGCTGCCGGATGAGAGGGGAGATCATGCTCGATCTTCCCCTTCACAAGAGTCTTGATTCTTATGTTATAACGAGCTTGTAATCGTTAGCTTTTATCAATGAAACCATTCAATTATAGTTCGTATTATTGTTTGACTTTTGGTTTGATGTTGTTTATCCTTCCGTCAAGAACATGCTCGGATGTTTATCAATCCAAGAAACCGACTTCACATAAACTTCCTTACTTATCTTTCATTTGTTCATTACTTACGATGACATGTACAGTACCCCGAACATTGTGCACAAAGCTGGTTACTGGGCCTGAGGTCTTTCATACCTCTAACATTGTGCAAGAAGTTGACCCTAGTACCTAGGCAAGTACACTCATCACTATATTTTCTCTTTCATTCCGGATTAATGCCATATGCTATACCCCGAACATTGTGCACGAAGCTGGTTACTAGGCTTGAGGTCTTTCGTAGACTTCGAACATTATGCACGAAGCTGACTCCAGTACCTAGGGCAAATAGCAAGGATCCCATACGTATGGTCAATCACAAAGATTAGACTCCAGTGTGCATTCTTCCGCGTTAGCTAACCCGCACACAGTTGACCTAACACCCTTTATTGGGTGGGAACCTCCTTTCCGTGCTTGCAACACTTTCTTACTTTCATTCACTCATTAATGCATGCATTCCTTCATTACGTTCCTCTTTTCATTATCTTCCACTTTACGTTACATAATACTTTTCATTTCATTCATCAACATTTAATGTAAAGCCATGGAAAATAAACATACATAACAAGGAACATAAACATAACCATACAAGGGACCATCGTTCATGACATAATAATCATCATACATGCCATAACACACCCCATACATCATTAAAAGTCAACTTACTGCACCCCCGGAACATCCCAAGTCAAAGGCTACATTTCACTTTTTCCCAAAAATTCAGAAAAAAATCTAAGTCTTAAGCGCATGGGCACTATTAGGGTGCATGGCCTTTCAGGCGCATGGGAAACACTTAGGGCATGGGGAACTTCTAGGCGCATGGGCACTATTGGGGCACATGGGCAACACTTAACCAATTCTGGGCAAATTCTAGGCGCATGCGCACTATGCAGACGCATGAATGCCTAGGCGCATGGGCTGTCTGGGCGTTTGGAAACTAATCCAAATTCAGGATTTTCGAGGTGCATGGCTACTATTTGGGCGCATGGGGTTTTGGGCGCATGGGTGACACTTAGGCAGTTTATATCGTTGAGCGCATGGGCCACTATTTAGGCGCACGGGCAGTCTAAGTTACACTTAAACAATACAATTAAGTCCCCAATCATCATCTAACATGTTCTAAACCTTATTCATATATTCTAAGCCATAGAAACATATTTATAACATCATCACAATCATAAATACACCCAAAATCAAACCCCACCTATAAACAGATACACATATACATATGGGTAAAAACCCATTTTTATAAAAATGTTCATACATGTATTTCCAGCCCCAAATCCGTTTAAAACAAGTAAAAAAGGGGTTCTAGAACTCACCTTATCAGCTCTTGGGTATGACTTCCTTCAAAACTCATTTGCTAAAAGCCCAAACACCTAAAACCCACCAAAACACATATAAATGAACACACAACACACATAAGCATACAACCGGGGCAAAGCCGGTTAAGAACACTAAAAATCATGAATTCTTACCTTGAATTCGAATTCTTCTTCATGTTCCTCTAAAACCAGAGAGTTTCTGCTCTTCTTCACTTTCTCTCTCTACAAAAATCTGATTGAGTGATGTAAGTAAGCAACATGGGCGGCCATGTTGCTTTATTCATCAACTCTTTTTAAGTTTTATCCTTTTGACTCTCTTAACCCCTTAGCTTGGTTAAATTGCATTTCTTTCTTTTCCTTCACTTTTATTCTTTCTTTTCCTTCACTTTATTCTTTCTTTCATGCTTAAAAAAATAAATAACTGGGTGTTACAAGTTCACCTCCTTATATAGGTTTCGTCCCCAAAACCTATTATTCCTAAAACAATTACGGGTAATGCTATCTCGTCTCCTCTTCGGTCTCCCACATAGACTCTGATCCTTTCTTGTACTTCCACTATACACGCACAAGGACAACCACTTTATTCCTTAACCTCTTCTCCTTACGGTCAATGATTGCCACTGATTGATCCATATAATTGAGTTGTTCATCCACCTCGATATCTTCCAGTAGTACAACCATATCCCCGTCTGCTAACACTTTCTTAGATGAGATACATGGAATGTCGGGTGGATTTCACTTAACTCCTCTGGTAATTCCAATCTATAGGCCACCTCCCTACTCAAGCAATAATTCAGAAAGCACCTATATACCTTGGACTCAGCTTGCCCCACTTTCGGAACCGAATGATACATTTCCAAGGTGAGACTTTCAACATGACTCTATCACCCACCTGGAATTCAATCAGTCTTCGCCTCTTATCGACATCCGACTTCTGCTTATCCTTGGCTGCCTTCATATAGGCTTTGATCTTCTCAAGTTTTTTAGTCATAGCCCCGATCACCTTTACACTTCCTAACTCTTTGTGATCAATATCACACCAACACACGGGCGTTCTACATCTCCTACAGTATAGCATCTCATAAGGGGGCATGCCAATGCTTGCATGATAACTATTGTTATATGAGAACTCAACAAAAGGTAAGTGGTCATCCTAACTACCTCCAAAATCAATGACACATGCCTGAAGCATATCTTCTAGCATCTGAATCGTCCTTTCTAACTTACCTTCTGTCTAAGGATGATAAGCCATGCTAATATGTAACCTCGTCCCCATCACATCATGGAATTTCTTTCAAAATTTTGTTGTAAACCGGGTGTCACGATGAGACACAATAGACAATGGCACACCATGAGGAGTTACAACCTCTTTAATGAACAAATCCTCTAACCTCTTAGATTAATATGTCTCTCGAATTGGTAGGAAGGGAGCACTCTTCGTCAAACAATCAACTATCACCCATATAGCATCATATCCTCGTGCGGTACGTGGTAGCTTCGTAATAAATTCCATGGTGATGTGCTCCCACTTCCACTCTAGCATATCCAAAGGTTGGATCTTTCTATACGGCTTCTGATGCTCGGCCTTCACTTGTAAACAAGTAACTCACGTAATCACATACTCTGGCACATCGCATTTCATACCCGGCCACCAATAATCATTCTTCATGTCTTGGTACATCTTCGTAGCACCGGGATGAATAGAGTATCGAGTTTTATGAGCTTCATCCGTAATCTTTTCACATAGATCCCCAAAACGAGGAATCCATATTCGTCCGAATCGGGTTCTAACACTGAGTGTGTTTTCACCCAACTCCACGACGTTATAACCTCTTATTCATTCAAAGTTATGATTATCTGCCTTTAATGCCTCATCTTGAAACTCCTTAACTTTCTTTATTATATTAGAGGTCATGACCAACTGATAAGCATTCACCTGAATTGGCTCGGGTCTCTCTTTTTTGCTAAGGGCATCCGCCACTACGTTTGCTTTGCCCAGATGGTAATGAATCTTGCAATCGTAATCCTTTATAAGCTCCAACCATCTCCTCTGCCCCATGTTCAAATCTTTTTGCTCGAAGAAGTACTTCAAGCACTTATGGTCGGTGAATATAGTACACTTCGTCCCATATTGGTAGTGCCTACAAATCTATAACGCAAAGACCACAGCTGCTAACTCCAAATCATGAGTACGATAATTAACCTCATGAACTTTTAACTGTCAGGATGCATAGGCTATAACCTTTCCTCTCTACATCAAGACATATCCCAACCCTAAATAAGGAGCATCTAAATAAACCATCAAATCCTCGCTCCCTTCGAGTAATGACATGACTAGAGATTGAGTCAACCTCGCCATTGACTCCTCAAAAGCCTTCTCCTGATCTTGACCACATACAAACTTCACATCCTTGCGGGTCAAGTTGGTTCGTGGGGAAGCTATCTTGGAGAAGTCCTGGATGAACCTTCTATAAAAGCCCGCCAAACCCAAGAAACTGAAAATGTCACACCCCCGCTAAGAGCGGAAACACGAGGATGTAACGAGACGGGAATCATCATAACACATGGTAAGCGATAGAGATGCAATATAATAAATGATAACAAGCGTGTCATGAAGATACCCAGCAACAAGGGGACTTGTGTCTTCTATAGTCAATATTCACGACAACATAGCCATAAGCATACACAACCAAATGATCACACAAATACGGATATCAACATTGTAATGTATTTTTCCCACAACCCGGAACAAGTAACAAAAGAGTAATTATTGATTTAAAATAGACTACATCAAGAGTTTTCAAAATGACAAGTTTAGCCCGAAAATGCATCCTAGGGTCTCCACTAAGGCAGCATACCTAAATCTTCAGCTAGCATGATCACCTGAAAAGATATGCTCAAAATGGTCAACAAATCTGTTGGTGAGCTCGTAGGTTTAAAAGTAAATAAGTAGTGATGCTGTATAAAGTCGTTGCATAATACCGTGCATATAGTTATAAGTAAGCAAAATCAAATGACAAGAGCTTTACAACCAAACCTAACTACGTACACAAAGAATCTTGTCAGAATATATTCACCCAAGGCCCGTTCCTCGCATCTGTTGGTACAAACTAGTATACCAACATGAGGGTGGGGGTGTCAACCCAAGTAGTACTACCAATACCTATCCGTCGGTTCCCACACTGGAATTAATTGGTTGTAAGAAAGAACCACAAAGCAGACTCAAGCATGTATCAGATAAGTACTCACAAACAGTAGCACATTGATTCCAAGTATGTAAATTGTATGTAAGTTGTACAGCATAGAAAACGGGTGAACATACTTTTCCCATATGTTTGTAAATGTTTGTAAAGTAGTATAGGCATAAAAAGGCCACGAAACTCACATGTTAAGTGGTAAGTATGAATGATCAAGTTCCCAACGGTTGTATGCAATGAACAGTCAAACACCTATTGACAGTTAATGCTTAGCATAAATGATATGTATGCAACATATAATAATGTTTGGTCGGTTCGGGTTGTATCGGTTCTGTCGTGGGTAGCACACACACAAGCGGGCACACGTATCAGATCTTATGTAGATCCAAGTACTAAGAGTAGTCGTCATTGCTAATGACATCCGTATAAACATCCCTTTGTTATAAAAGATAGTACTTGTTAAATATTTGTAGTCCCAAATAGGTTGTCGATAATTGTAAAATGTTAGGTTGATTTAAATTGAATTGGTATGTGCATGTTGATAGCGTTGACTTTAATCTTTGTGGTCAAGCAATGACACATTTACTGATGTTACCTTATCATCACCAGACATTCAGGAAGGGAATTCACACATACACGTATCATCTGTCACACAACAGGACCAGACGCTCGACTCAACACCCCATTCGTACGAATCAACCTTCAATCGTACGAATCAACTTCATTGGCACGATTGAACCTTCATTCGTACGACTGGCATTCAGCCGTACCACTCAATACCCAATCGCACAACTTAACCTCCAGACGCACGAATCAACCTTCATTCGTATGAATCAGCTTCATTCGTACGGCTGAACCTTCATTCGTACGATTGGCCTTCAGTCGTGCGATACACGCACAGTCGCATGCATTCATTTGGTCGTAGGACTAAATTGCACATCACATTCCTCCGCATTGACTCAATCGCACACAACATTCATCCGCATTGACTCAATCGCACACAACACTCGATCGCACGGCTCAGTCGCATGACATTCCCAGTCGCACGACTCAGTCGCCCGAATGACCCAGTTGGATGACTCGGTCGCACGACTCACCCAGTCGCACGGCTCAGTCGCATGACAGACCCAGTCGCCTGAACTGTAGATTCGTGACTGCTGAAGTGCAGAGCAGCCTTTGGCTGCCCTGAGCACGGGTTTTATACAACAAGGACTTCCATAATCACCCAACAAATACACACAAACAAGAAGCACACTCAGAAAGACACACACGCACCCACATGACCTCTTGTGTTCAGGTTGACCCAAACACCCGAAACCCTAGATATGGACAATGGTAAAACGAGAAATAAATTGACAACCAAGGTTGTCTACCTGCAAGGATGGAGTAGACTAGGTTGTAGATGAAGTC
Organism: Flaveria trinervia; assembly: GCA_025506515.1. Classification (NCBI taxonomy): domain Eukaryota; kingdom Viridiplantae; phylum Streptophyta; class Magnoliopsida; order Asterales; family Asteraceae; genus Flaveria; species Flaveria trinervia. The sequence goes on from CM046443.1 coordinate 23,500,267, forward strand.
TAAACGACGAAAACGAGACCAAATGGAGCGTTTTTGGTGTAAAAAGTGAAGAAGATAGGTGGTGAAGAAGAAAATGGAGGAGAAGTGAAGAAGATGAAGAAAATGGTTGAGAAAGGGGGGGTTTTTATACCCATCCCAAGTTTGCAAAATGTCAATTTTAGTCCTTGCACTTAGCCCCCGGTTTCCAATGTTTGTTTTGGTTGAAAACGACTTAAGCGTGTTGGTTATATTAATGTTAAAAGTGTGTTTAATGGTAATTGATAACTTAAAATGGTTTTATTAATGAAAATGGTTATAATTAAAAATGATATATTTGGTGATAATGGTGATGATATTTATAAAAGGTTTAGGTTTAGCACACGTTCATGAAGGAAGTACAGGCACACGGGTAATAAAGCAAACATGATTTCTATAACAGGAGTTCATGAAGAAGAGGAAGAATAATCAAGAATAATTCGATGGTTAATTATGTTAATTGACGAACCTTAAGGTCACGGATGTCACAGTATCCCCCAGTTGAGAGAATTTCGTCCTGAAATTCAGCTGGAGTTAGGTCCAAGAGTGTCATCCACGAATAGGTGTGGATATTTAAGTTTCATTTGATCTTCCCATTCCCATGTAAACTCTGGCCCTCGTTTTGAATTCCATCTCATGTGAACGATTGGTATTCTACTACGCTTCAACTGTCTGACCTCACGATCCATGATCTCAATGGGTTCCTCAATAAAATGAAGCTTTTCATTGATTTTGATATCCTCAATTGGTAGGTGAAGTGATTCGTTAGCCAAACACTTCTTGAGGTTCGACACATGGAAAATATCATGCACACCGTTGAGTTCTTGTGGTAACCTTAATCGGTAAGCCACTAGACCAATTCTTTCTGTAATCTCGAATGGTGCAACGTATCTTGGGGCTAACTTCCTTTTCTTTCCAAACCGAACAATCCCTTTCCAAGGGGAGACTTTGAGTAACACTTGATCCCCAACGTTGAATTCTAGAGGCTTCCGACGGTTGTCGGCATAGCTCTTTTGTCGATCTCTAGCGGCTTTTAGTCTATCTTTGATTTGGAAGATCTTGTCGGTTGTTTCCTGAATGATCTCTGGGCCTATTAAATGACTTTCACCAATCTCGGCCCAACAAACAGGTGATCTACATTTCCTTCCGTACAACGCTTCGAATGGAGCACACCCAATGCTAGTATGGTAGCTGTTGTTGTAAAAGAACTCAATCAACGGCAAATGAGTGTCCCAACTACCACCAAAGTCGATTACACACGCTCTCAGCATGTCTTCTAGCGTTTATATAGTTCGTTCACTTTGACCATCTGTCTGAGGGTAATAGGCGGTACTCATGTCTAATCGAGTGCCCATCGCTTTCTGTAGTGTCTGCCAAAATCGTGAAGTGAATCGGCCGTCACGGTCGGATATGATTGACACCGGCACTCCATGTCTTGTCACGGCCTCTTTTATGAACAATCTCGCCAACTTGTCCATTTTGTAGTCTTCTCGGATTGGCAAGAAATATGCTGGTTTCGTCATTCGATCCACTACGACCCATATCGAGTCAAGCTCGTTGCTCGCTCGAGGGAGCTTGGTAATAAAATCCATGGCTATGTTCTCCCATTTCCACTCAGGAATCTCAGGTTGCTGTAACAGTCCCGATGGTTTCTGATGTTCAGCTTTAACTTTCGAGCATGTCAAGCATCTGCTGACGTACATGGCAATGTCTTTCTTCATGCCTGGCTACCAGTACAAATCTTTGAGATCGTGGTACATCTTGTGTGCACAGGATGAATAGAATATCGCTTCTTGTGTGCTTCATCCATGACCAAGGTACGTACACCTCCCCATTTGGGTACCCATATACGGTCCACAAAGTACTGTACACCATCGTCCTTCCACTTCAGTTGTTTATCCAACCCTCGGAATTCTTCTCCCGTATGGTTTTCTTCTTTCAACGCCTCACTCTGTGTAATTGGATCTGAGCTTTCAAATTCGTTTGAATGGTCAATCCCAAAGCTCGAGCATGTAGTGGTTTCACGCGTTCTTTGCGGCTTAGAGCATCAGCCACCACGTTAGCTTTCCCCGGATGATACCGGATTTCACAATCATAGTCACTAAGAAGCTCTACCCAGCTTCGCTGTCCCATATTGAGTTCCTTCTTATCCAGGATATGTTGAAGGCTTTTATGATCTGTGTAGATGATGCATTTGGTTCCATACAGGTAATGCCTCCATATCTTGAGTGCAAATACTACAGCGCCTAACTCAAGATCATGAGTTGTGTAGTTCTTTTCATGCACCTTAAGTTGTCGCGAAGCATAGGCAATCACCTTATCTTTCTGCATTAGTACACATCCCAACCCTGATGCGAAGCATCATAGTATACCACAAAATATCAGTTCCGTCTAGGAGGGACAATATCGGTGCATTACACAGCTTATCTTTCAGCGTTTGGAACGCTTGTTCTTGTGCATGTCCCTAATCAAACTTCTTGTCTTTCTGAGTCAACAATGTCAATGGTTGAGCGATCTTTGAAAAGTTCGCGATGAAACGACGATAGTATCCGGCCAATCCTAAGAATTGCCGTATCTCTGCAGGTGTCTGGGGCGCATCCCATTTCTTCACCGCTTCAATCTTGCCGGAAACTACATGAATCCCGTCCTTGTTAACCACATGACCCAAAAACTTCACTTCTCGTAGCTATAATTCACACTTCGAGAACTTGGTGAAAAGTTTCTCTTCCCTTAAAAGTTCCAGTATTGCCTAAAGGTGTTCTTCATGATCCTCTTTCGATCGGGAGTAGATAAGTATATCGTCTATGAATACGATCACAAACTTATCCAAGTAAGGTTTACACACCTGATTCATTAGGTCCATAAACACAGCTGGTGCGTTAGTCAACCCAAATGGCATGACCAAGAGCTCATAGTGCCCATAACGAGTTCTAAACGTTGTTTTCGGTACGTCCTCCTCGAAAACCCGTAGTTGATGATATCTAGGATGAAGGTCGATCTTGGAAAAATACGAAGCTCTTTATAACTGATCAAACAGGTTGTCGATCCTGGGGAGTGGATACTGATTCTTCACAGTTAACTTGATTAACTCACGGTAGTCGATGCACATACGGAACGTCCGATCCTTCTTCTTGACAAATAACACTGGTGCTCCCCAAGACGAGTGACTCGGCCGAATAAAACCCTTGTCCAGTAGTTCCTGTAACTGGCTAGATAACTCTTGCATTTCAGATGGTGCCAGCCGATAAGGTGTCTTTGCTACCGGTGTAGCTCCAGGAACCAACTCTATACGAAATTCCACCCGTCATGGAGGAGGCAAATCAGACAAGTCGTTAGGAAATACATTTGGGTAATCCCGCACTACAGGGATATCTACCAATTTCTGCTCCTCCTCTTTCTTTTCCACCACATGAGCTAGAAAAGCGTAGCACTGTTTTTCTTCCCGATCGTTCTCCTTGAATTCGAAGTACTTCTCCGTGTGACATAGGGATTCGTACTACCTTTTCCCGACAGGCAATCTCAGCTCCGTGTTTCGACAACCAATCCATTCCTACAATCATGTCAAACTTCCTAACCCAAAGGGTATCAAGTCTATATCGAAGGTGTGGTTCTCCAATATTATTGAGCACTTTCTAATAATCTCGTCGGCCTAAACAACCCTACCATTGGCCATTTCTACAGAGTAGCTAGTTTCTAGCCTACTAGGACTCAAATCAAGCAATTGCACAAACTCAGAAGATATGAAGCTATTGTCGGTTCCAGTGTCAAATAGTATAGATGCAAAGTGATTATTGAGTAAGTGCGTACCCGTGACAACACTCGGGTCCTGACGGACGTCATTGGCTCCAATGATAAAAGCACATCCCCGAGCTGTATTCCCTTGGTTTGCTGGGCCTTGATTTTCAGCTATAGCCATCACCTGTTGCTGGTTGTTCCCTTGTTGACCCGGTGCTCGATTCAGTTTGGAGCACATGTTTCTGTAGTGATCAGGGCTTCCATACTCATCACAGCCCCTGGCATTCCCAGCGGGGTTAACCACGTTGACTAGTGCAACCATATTCGGCGTTGTTCTGTAGTCTCTTGCTAAATGCCACGGGTGTCTACAGTTCCCGCACACCCAGCACGTCATAGCTGGGGGATGATGAAAGTTGCACCTATCGCATTTGGGGTGCAGACCCACATACTCTCGTCTGCCCTGGGTCACGGCCACAAAATTTCTGGTTGTCTTGGCCCTTTTCTCGAATTTCCTGGCACTCGACCGGCTCGTTTCCCCAACATCTTTCCTTTTCTCTACTCCCCTGCCTAATACCCATGTTCTCACCAACTCATCAGTTAGAGCGCCATCCTTCAGAATTTCGCTCTGGATAGTAGGAGGAGCAGCTGCGGTTACCATTGCCTGGATTTGAGGCGCAAGTCCCCAAATATACCTCTCTATCCTTTTTGATTCCTGGGTGACCTGATGCGGAACCAATCTTGCCCAGCCCCCACCATGGTATGATTTGTTGGACCAAAAGAACCAATGAGCCAGATCAGAAAAACCTTTAAGTCCCACAGACATCATAACAACTGAAGTGGTCTACAACAGCTAAAGACAAAGTCTGAAGACAACAGCTGAAGACAAAGTCTGAAGACAACAGCTGAAGACAAAGTCTGAAGACAACTGCTGAAGACAAAGTCTGAAGAAAAAGTCTGAAGACAAAGTCTGAAGACAAAGTCTAAAGACAAAGTCTGAAGACAAAGTCTGAAGACAAAGTCTGAAGACAAAGTCTGAAGACAAAGTCTGAAGATAATAGCTGAAGACAAAGTCTGAAGACAACAGCTGAAGACAAAGTCTGAAGACAAAGTCTGAAGACAACAGCTGAAGACAAAGTCTGAAGACAACAACTGAAGACAAAGTCTGAAGACAAAGTCTGAAGACAAAGTCTGAAGACAACTGCTGAAGACAAAGTCTGAAGACCAAGTTCTCAGAAGTTGTCACAACAGCTGAAGTAGTTCTTTTTAGTAGTTGTGATGGTTTACTTTTCAGTATTTTGTAATCAGTAGTTTTATTTTATGTAAAACATCAGAAGTTCTTACACTTCAGATGTTATAACTTCAGTAGTTGTAATTTTAGCTTGTACTTAGCTTTATGTGAAGGTGTCCTCAGTTGTTATGGACATCTTCAGTAGTTTAGTCTACTTTCAGTTGTTTGTATAAATTAGTTAGCTGTCACTATCAAGTGACATTAGCTGATGTCACATTCCTTTATAAAAGGAATGTTGACCTAATTTCTTTGTAGCCAAAGCTTGTGCGTGAATGAAAATATTCTCTTTGCAGAAAACTGTCTCTCTCTATAACCGTCACTGTTTGATTGAATATTCATATTATTCTTGCTTAAATTTCGTCTAATTCTTGTTCTATTCCATTGCAAATCTTAATCTAATTGATCAAACTAGATCCCAATCCTTTCAAATGGTATCAGAGCAAGATTAATCATTGATCAATTTAACAATTGATCATTGAAACTGCTCTTTTGATATCTAAGTTTGATCGAATTAGCAAATTTGCAAGAATTGGTTATAGAGTTTGATTTTCGGTTGCTTCCGGTGAATTAATTTGAGATTCGTCTTGTTTCAAACTGAGTTGTTGAGTTTTTGAGCTAGATCTGTTAAAATTTCATTGAACCTGTTTGAATCGGTGAAAATGGCTACATCAATCAATGATCCTCACAATACTGGCTCCTTAACAAAGCATTTGATGCTTGTTAGGAGTGAGTATAACATATCGCAACGCCAAATGCTCCATCACCTGTCTGTCAATAGTTCAGGTTGTTGGAAATCTGTGGTTCATGGACCATATAAGCCAATGGTGAGTAATCTGGAAACCAATAGATGGTTCCGAAGAAGAAAGAGCAATACTCAGATGAAGATCTGAAACTGTTTGAAATTGATGCTAAAGCCCATGGAATTCTGGCCATGGCACTGCCTAATGAAATCTATTCTGGACTTATGCATCATGAAACTGCTCATGACCTCTGGGTTGCTCTGAAAGAACAATTTGGAGGAACTGATGAGGTCTTGGCAAACAATAGAGAGATCCTTGCCCAGAAATATGAGACATTCTCTCATAGAAAGGGTGAGTCACTGACTCAACAGTTTGAGCGATTTTCATGTTTGATATCTGAGCTGAAAATAGTTTAACATGAATATACAAATAGTCAGATGAACAACAGATTCCTCAGATCCCTGCCTGAGAGATGGGACACATATACTATTATGCTACGCTCCAGTGCAAATCTGGACAATCTATCTCTCACCTTACTTCATGGGAAACTGTTAACATTTGAAAGAGAGGTAGAACAGAAAAGGAAACTAGCTTTATCAAGGAAGCTCACTGATGATTTTGTACCAGGGAATACTACTCTGGTCAGTCATGAGTCAGAATATACTGCATCAGAAAGTTCTTATGATGAGCATATAGATTTCTCTTCAAACAGTGGAGATCCTGCTTTTGTTGGTGTTGATAGTAATTCAGGGTGTAGTAGTGATAATTTGTGCTTTTTGATGGATGATTTGAAAGGAATTGCTCATGATGATCTGGAGGAGATGGATATTTTGAGCCAAATGTCATTAATCAATATCAGATCTCAAAAATTTTACAAAAGGATAGGTAGAAAATTTCCTGGTCTCTCTGGAAAAACCAAAGTTGGTTTTGACAAGAGCAAGTTGAGGTGTCACAAGTGCCATAGACTTGGACATTTTGCAGAGAGTGTAGATCATCTGGATCTAACTCTTCTGCACCCTTTGTGACCTTTCCATGCAATAGCTCACAAAACAAATGGCAACATTCTACCAGTTCTGGTCATCATTCACAAATTCAATCATCTCCTGTATATTTTGTCCCTCAAGGTCCAATGCCATATCCTTATCCCTGTTTTTACATGCCTCAGTCCAGTCAGGTTCCAGTACCCATAGCTCAACAACCACATGCCCTACCTGAGCCTCAACCATCTCAATCAAATCAACAATCTCAATCTCAATCACATCAAAGCTTTTTCACACCTGGAGTTGTTGACTGGAGTAGCTTACCAGATGATCTTTCTTGTTATCCTGAACAATTGTTTTCTGGTGCTGGTCAACATGAAGGTGAAAATCCTTTTGGAAATCTTGCTCTTATGGCCCTAGAGTCTACTGATGATTCATGCTCAAATGCTTCATCATCACAGGTACCACAGGTATCTTCTGAGGCTAAGACCAAGTTGTGTTTTCAGTCATGCATAGCTGCTTTTGTCTCAATTAGAGAAGCAAATGTAGCTTTAATTAATTAAAATCTTGACCTAGAGAAAGTGATTTCCAAAAGAAAAGCTAAGTTTGAGTCTGTCTTAAATGAAAAAGATGATGAGATTTACAAATTAAAATGCCAAATCACTGATGAAAAGGCAAAGGTAGAGGTCATTTTAAGAATCATAAGAATCTCAAAGAAACACTTGCAGCTACTCAAGTAGAGTGTGAACACTGGGTAACATCCTGCAAGGGGTTTGAAATGCTTCTCAGCAAGTAAACAACTTCAAATGTGAAATTTGGGATTAGGTATAATCACATTGTACCTCCTACAGATTTTACTCCCAAGATAAAAGTAAAATCTGAAGGTGAAAGCAATTCTCAAACAACATCATAATGTGTCTCATCCTCAAGTGATAATCCAAAATCAGAGGATGAAGTCAGTATTAGTACCTCAGCTAATCAATTTGCTAATGGTCTCACTGCTGATAAACACATGATCAAAGAAAAACTGAGCACTTCAGGTGTTGTCTCACAAAGTATTCAAAGTACTGAAGGGCAAGTAACAACACCTGAAGAGCATTTCAAACTAAATGAAAACAAACATGGTTTGACAACTACTAAAGAGTCTATCAGGAAATCCAAAAGTACTGATAGAAAACTTCTGAAGAACAAATCTTCATTTGTTACAAATCCTTTAGTACTTAACATAAGTACTGAGAGGAAGAAGTACTGAAGAACTCCTTTAGTACTTAACATAAGTACTGAGAGGAAGAAATTACTGAAGAACACACACTTCAGTAGTTTCATCTTCTTCAGCAGTTGAACAACAGAAGATGAAGAAAAAGCCATGTGAAATATGTGGTCTATTCAATCATCTCACTGATGAATGTTGGTACAAAAAGGGTTCCAAATTCAACAAAGATAAAATCATTAAAAAGAAAATTAATAAAATGAAAGATGAATTTGAAACCAAGTTTGTACCACAAACATCTCAAACTGATAACCCAAAGTTCTTACAAAAATCTAAAAAGAAGGAAGGGTTTATCATAAAACAGCTGAAAGTATTCCTCATGGAATATCAAAACACCAGACTAAGTCTGTGTCTTTCAAAAAGGAGGACATGGTGAGTCACAGGAACCAATCAAAAACAAGTACTGATGTGTCTGCTGAACTGAAGGCTTTAACAACCAATCAGACACAACTTGTTATGATGGTTCAACATCTGTTAGGGAGAGTTAACCAAATAGATGTACCTGTGATTAAACCACTGAAAAGGAAAACTAAGCCAAAATCAAAGGAATCCTTTTCAGCACCATCTCCACCTTCAAAGGCTGTTAATCATGACAAATTAGTTAGTATAAAATCTGTTGATGAGAACAGACCCAAAACCAAAATGGTTTGGGTCTCAAAAGCTAACTAGTTTCTTGTGACAAATGCAGGGTTCTTCAGCATGCCATAGAAGCATCTGGTATGTGGACAGTGGAGGATCTATGCATATGACAGGGAGCAGTTCTTTTATTCATGACTACTCTCAAGGAAAGAAGGGATTTGTATCTTTTGGTAATGATGCTAAGGGTTACATCATCGGCAAAGGCTTTATGTCAAATGGTGAGATAAGATTTGATGATGTTAACCATGTGGAGATCTCAAGTACAACTGTTGAGTGTCAGTCAATGTGTGATAAAGGGCATGTTGCATTTTTCACCAGCCAGAACTACCGGATTCTGTCTTCCAATGTTTTGAGAATGATTGACAAGATATTGGATGAATATACTCTCCTGAAGGCCAACAGGATTGGAAGAGTATATGCTTTAGACTTATCAAAGAAAATTGATCTAAAATGCCATCCATGTCTGTTCTCCAAGGCCTCTCCTCAGGAATCTGAACTATGGCACAAAAGGCTTGGTCATGTGAATCTTAAAAACATGAACCAGCTTATCCATCATGGTTTAGTGAGAGGTCTGCCATTAAAGGAGTTCAAAGTGATGACAACTGTTCTGCTTGTTTAAAAGAAAGCAACACAAGTATCATTCCCTCCAATAGAAGAACCAAAGTCCACTGCCTGCTTGCAATTACTACATATGGATCTTTTTGGTCCAGTAAGAGTGATGAGCATGGGAAAGAAAAAATTTGTCTGGTAATTGTGGATGATTATTCCAGATTTGTATGGACCTTCTTACATTCAAAAGATGAGGTTGTTCAAATCATCATCTACTTTGTGTTGTATGTGGAAAAGCAGTACTCCCTTCCAGTCAAGTGTGTGAGGAGTGATATATGGCACAGAATTTAGAAACCACACACTTGATGAATTCTATTTATCTAAGGGATCATCAAGAGCAGTATAGCATTCCAAGAACTCCTGAACAAAATGGAGTGGTGGAGAGAAAGAACAGGACCCTTATTGAAGCTGCAAGGTCAATGTTGGCTGCTGATTCTGTTTGCCACTAACCTCTTGGGCTGAAGCTGTCAACACAACTTGCTATGTGCAAAATAGAGTGTTAGAAATCAAAGGTTGATGAAGACTCCTTATGAAATGTTACATCATTTGGCCCCTCTGATTTCCTTTTTTAGAGAATTTGGGTGTCCCTTTTACATTCTTAACATAAAGAATCCACTTCAGAAGTTTGAATCAAAGGTGGATGCTGGGTACTTTGTTGGGTATTCATCTACTTTCAAGGCATACAGAGTCTTTAATTGCAGAACAAAATAGTGAAGAAACCTTGCATGTAAAGTTTAATGAATCTCCAAAGGACAAAATCCCACAAAACCCTGTGGAGTTATTTGATTTGGACATACTGCAATATGTTCCTTATCAGTCTCCAGCTGTTGCAGATTCTGTGAATCCATCATCTCCTGCAACTAGTCATGCATCTAGTGGTACAAATGCAAGGTATAGTGATCACCTGCCTGAGTCTACTAAACTTGATGTTCCTGTAGCTTCAGCAGTTCCATCCATAACAAATGCTGATGAGATCTCTGAATCCTCTACTTCATTTGAATTGTCATCTCATTCTAGGTTTCAAGAGTGTGGATCAACATCTATTGTTGTTGAATCTCCTACAAACACTTGCACGGATCTTATTGACTACCAAGAACTAAAGAATCACCCCATGTCTTAGATCATTGGTGACATCAATGCTGGTGTTTCAACCAGACGTCAATTGTCCAATTTCTGCTTTTATGCTCTCTTCATCAGTCAGCAAGAGCCAAAGAACTATCATATTGCATAAGAGACAATGGATGGGTTGAAGCCATGCAATTTGAGCGTCTTCAGTTTCAAAAGCAGCAAGTGTGGGAACTGGTTCCTCTACCCCAAGGTAAGTGTGCAATAGGCACTAAATGGGTGTTTAGGAATAAAACTGATAAAAAAGGTCAAATTTTCAAGAACAAGGCCAGACTGGTTGTATAGGGGTTTTCACAAGAAGAAGGTATTGATTATGATGAAACATTTGCCCTTGTAGCCAGACTGGAGGCAATCAGATTGTACTTAGCTTATGTTGCTTTCCATAATCTTAAAGTTTTTCAAATGGATGTCAAAAGTGCATTCTTATATGGTAAAATAAAAGAAGAATTTTATGTGTGTCAACCACCAGGGTTGAAGATCATAAACACCAGATTGGGTGTATAAGCTTGATAAGGCTCTTTATGGGTTAAAACAAGCTCCCAGAGCCTGGTATGAAACACTGTCTAACTTTCTTCTTCAAAACAATTTCACTAAAGGCTCCATAGATAAAACTTTGTTCATTAAGAAAGTAGGCATGCATAAGCTCCTTGCTCAAATTTATGTAGATGATATTATTTTTCCATCCTCTGATCCACAGTTGTGTGATGCCTTTACTAAGTTGATGCAACAAAAGTTTGAAATGAGTGCCATGGGAGAATTACAGTTCTTTCTAGGTTTGCAAATCAAACAAATGGCTGATGGAACTTTCATTCATCAGTTAAAATATACAAAGGATCTGTTGAAAAAGTTTGATTTACAAAATTGTAAGCCCTGTTCTACTCCCATGTGCAGCACCACACAACTGGATGCTGATCAGAAAGGTAAAGCAGTTGATGAAAATCTTTACAGATGTATGATTGGTTCTTTGATGTACCTTACAGCTTCTAGACCAGACATTATGTTTGCAACTTGTGTCTGTGCTAGATTTCAGGCTGCACCTAAAGTATCCCATATGATTGCAGTCAAAAGGATCTTTAGATACTTGCAAGGAACTCAATCTCTAGGACTTTAGTATTCCACTAGGCACTCTTGCAAATTAGTTGCTTTCTCTGATAGTGACTATGCAGAGTGTAAATTAACCAGAAAATCAACCTCTGGTGGATGCCAATTTCTTGGCAATTGTTTAGTTTCTTGGCAGAGTAAGAACAAACTTCAGTTGCTACATCCACTGCTGAAGCAGAGTACATTGTTGTTGCAAGTTGTACATCTCAGGTACTCTGGCTTCAGAATCAATTACTGGATTATGACATTAGAGAGACTAAGACTCCTTTACTGATGGACAGTGCTTCAGCTCTTTGTATTGTTAAGAATCCTGTCCAGCATTTAGGACCAAACATATTGAGATCAGACATCATTTTATCAGGGATTGTTATGAAAAAGGTCTGATTGATCCAAAGTTTGTTCCAAGTGCTGATGAGCTTGCAATATATTTACTAAGCCTTTGGACAGTGCAACTTTCCAAAATCTAGTGCTAAGGCTTGGTATGCTGTAGCTAGAATGATTTGACAACTACTGATGATCTCAGTTCACAAGTACTGATGAGCATTAGTATACAGCTATCGAAAATAAGTACTGATAAGTTATTTATCTTAGCAGTTTTCATAACTACTGAAGACTAATTACTTAAAAGTACTGAAGTACTTTATTGTTGAAAAGTACTAATGTAGTTACAACTACTGATGTGGTTACAACTACTGATGTCTGTTCTAACAGATAAGTACTGATGACCAATGAAACATCTGAAAATCAGATAGCCTGCTGAGTAAGTGTTAAGGTCAATGAAACAACTGAGATCTGTGAATGACGACAACAACTGATGAAATTTTACTCTTCAATTGTTTCAAACAACTGTTGTTTCATTTCAAAACAACTGAAGCCAAAACCAAGTCTTCAGTAGTTTCAAACTACTGATGACTAACACCAAGTCTTCAGTTGTTTACAACATCTGAAAGTAAAAACCATGTCTTCAATCGTTTTCTAACAACTGATGACTAACACCAAAACTTTCAGTTGTTTTTTTTCAGCCGTTTCATAACCATAAATACCTAAACCTAACTTCAAACTTTTCATAAGTCGTTTTCAGAACTTTCATCTTCCATTAATGGCGACCATGCAAATCAAACCACGACACAACTGTGTTGCCTACTTCACAAAATCGGCCTTTTGGACTAAGTTTGATGCTGCCATTGATCTGATGGTTGATTCCCCGTATCAAACTGCTTTTCTTCTGAATCCAACCATCTATCCCGATACCCTTCGCCAATTCTGGACAAATGTCAATGTCCATACTGGTGAGAATGATGTCGCGATCACTCTCCAGTCATTTGTAAACCAGAAGAAGGTGGTCATCACTCCTGCTATCATTCGCCAAACCCTAGATCTGAATGATGCCACCTTTGTCACCAAATACCCGAAGAGCACCACTGATCTATCATTCATCAACCATGGGTATGAGGGCAACCTAAGTGCTACCACCATTCTGAAGAAGCACTTCCATGTTGCTGAACGCCTAATCTTTCATATGATCAATATCTGCCTTGCCCCCAAATCCTCTTCATGGGATCAAATGTCATCCAGGTGGCAGCAGGTATTGTATTCTATCCTTGAACGCCAAAGCTTAAATTTTTTTGAAGTTATATTTTTGGAATTAAAAGATCTGGCAATAAAACCTGTGGCTAACAGATGGATATTATATCCAAGGTTTCTTATGGCCATAATCATTAATCAATTAGAATCTGATGGCCCTGTTAGCCTTGGAGTCCCTGTTGTGGTAGTTTTGCCTGAGGTATACTCAGGCACAACTCTGACCCATAACTCAAAGAGGCTTCCAAACTGCTAAAACCCAAGCAGAGGGAACCCACAGCCTCATCCTCCAGATCCAAAGTCCCTTCCAAACCACAATCCAAACAAACCAAAAAGGCTACTCAGGGAGTTGAGTCCCTTGATGACGCCCCTGCAACACAAAGGTAGGATGAAACTACTGGTAGTAATCCCCTGTAGTTTCCAAGACTCTACCAGCTGAAATCGCTCAGGTATCCTCTCAACAGGATCCTGATGCAACCAAAAATGGGGAAACCACATTACTGGAATCTCTCTCACTTGAGAAGATTGCCATTGAAGAGCACCATTCACCCCAGGTGCAATCTTCTACACTTATCTCCCACTGAAGCCACCCCTACAAGCCCAACTGTGGTTATTGCATAAGTGCTGACTCAACTACATTCCTCTACCCCTCCCCAGAAACCTATTACCACTGGGAAAACCTCAACAGTTGAGGGAGGGATTATAATGTGGCTGATACCCACAGCACAGGGATTACAGAGTTCAATCTCCCTGTGTAGAGGAGGAGATTCGAACATCTGGTGAGGCTGCCTCTTCTCCTGTTTCAGCACATGTGAACAGATAAGGTGTATCATCTCTAAGACCTCACCAGAGGCAACTACCAATGAAGGACATAATCCTAAGGCAGGAAGTCCCCAGTTCCAAGAAATAGGGGCACATGTGAATACTGATCTACACTTAGCACATGTTCATCCTGATTTAATCAGGAGGTCAGATTATTCCGCAAAGGCTGATGATGACCTGGGCTTTTTCTTTGATGTTCTAGCCCACAACACCATTCTTGAGGCTGAGGTATGCAGACTACAAGAACTGCTTGCCAAATTGTCACAAGAATCAAGTCCATCTGCCTAAATTCACCCACAGATGGCAGCTTCTTCTGAAGGTCTCCCAAACACTAAGCCACTCCCAACAACTATGCCACCTGATTCAGGCACCATTTCTTAGGGATAGAACCCCACTGAGCAAATGGTTGTTGCCTTTCAATCCTCCTTACCTCTCATCACTTCCATCATCACTAACATTATGCATCAAGCCATTGATGAGAGGCTTTCCTCAAATTTTCAAACCTTAGTTGATGATGCTGTTTCTAAGAGACTTTCTGACATTCAAACCCCTGAACCCAATACAACCAAAAAGGGGGAGTCTAAGTTAGTGAAAGCAGACAAAAGAAAGAGAATTGAAGAGGAAGAAGAAAAAGAGAAGAAAGAAAAGGAGATGATCATATACAAGAGAAAGAAGAGTGCTGAACAGACTGAAGATGAGAAAAAGTTAGAAGAACTTATCAAAGAAGCTGATGAGCAACATAGCAGATCTATGGATAAGATTATTGATCAACTCTTCAGACAAGGTTTTGACATGGCCAAACTTGACTCTGAAATTAAAAGGCTAGAGATTCAAGAGATTGAGCATAGATGGTCAAGTTGTAGTGAGAAAGAAAGGGAACGGCTGGAAGCTATGATAAGATTCATATCAAAGCATTTGGGAAGATCAATCATTGAAGTGAAGTCATGGTCCAGAGACAATATTTTGGAGATAACCACCAGAATCTGTTCTTCTAAAGTATTCAACAAAGGATTGATCATAGAAGCTCTTGATGAAGCTGGTGCTGGGAAAAGGTTTGATATGGCAAAGTTATCCAAAGCCTCACTCACAACAAAGATGCTAGAGCAGCCTGTACAATCTCCCACACCAAAACAACTAACTTCGCAACCTTCAAAACCAACTCCTTTACCCAAGAAACCTACTCAAACCACTACCAATGATGCACCCAAGAGGAAGAGAAGGGTGTTGAGGATGGAAGAGAAGAAGATGATGATGAGGATGATAGTCGGCAATCTCTGTTGTTCTTAAAACAAAGATGCTTGAGCCCAGGAGTCAACCAACAACAATTACACCTGACATCCAAGGCAAATGGTAAAAGTCAAACTTGAAGAAGAAGAACAACACATCAACATGATGAGCAGCTGTTAAGGATGGTTGATAAAGAGTTTCCTAAGTCTTCATCCATACAAGCTATGAAGAAACATGCTCAGAAGTTGTATGCTCTCAGATTCACATTTCAATATCAGAAAGAGAGAGTGAGAATTTGGCCTGACCCCAGAGTAAGTGACAGAATTCATAAAAAGAATATTCCAAGTTGATACAATGGCAAAAAGAAGACTATAGATGCTGTGATATGCTGGCCATTGTAGTGTCACCCTGGGAAATCCTTAAGACTTCAAGAGAGCTTACAAGTCTAAGATGACTCCACAAACTTTACTAGAAAACAAAATGGTGAAGAAGGGGTTGATCTACAAGAAGCTTGAAGAAATAAGAAAAATGAGCTCCAGTTGTTACTTGAAGGTACTCATCCTGATGAGTTTGCATACAGAGAAATAACTACTGTGAATCTAAAGAATGGAAGAATGTTAAATACTTATCAGAGTACTATGGGCCTGAGTTCTTCTTTGAAAGTGAAGCTGAAGAACTCACAATAGAAGAACAAGTTGTATTTCTTGAGGCCTATGTTAGATAGTCTTATAGACTCAGCATTAGGAAGTAGGTCTCATGGATGGGGTAACAACTCTGTGTCCAATTCCCCAAGACAGAGTTCCCATTCATCCTTGCCAATCAAACTTTCTGAAACCTCTTCCCTGGCCTGAGCTTGATTTGGTGATTTCTGAGCTGATCCAGAAAATGTTTCTGCCAATAAGTGGGACTTCAATAATCTTAAAGGTTTTGGCTGCATTGGTTCAGGGGGAGTTTGTTGAACCAAAAGAACCAATGAGCCAGATCAGAAAAACCTTTAAGTCCCACAGACATCATAACAACTGAAGTGGTCTACAACAGTTGAAGACAAAGTCTGAAGACACAGCTGAAGACAACAGCTGAAGACAAAGTCTGAAGACAAAGTCTGAAGACAAAGTCTGAAGACAAAGTCTGAAGACAACTGCTGAAGACAAAGTCTAAAGATAAAGTCTGAAGACAACAGCTGAAGACAAAGTCTGAAGACAACTGCTGAAGACAAAGTCTGAAGACCAAGTTCTCAGAAGTTGTCACAACAGCTGAAGTAGTTCTTTTTAGTAGTTGTGATGGTTTACTTTTCAGTAGTTTGTAATCAGTAGTTTTATTTTATGTAAAACATCTGAAGTTCTTACATTTCAGATGTTATAAATTCAGTAGTTGTAATTTTAGCTGTACTTAGCTTTTTGTGAAGGTGTCCTCAGTTGTTGTGGACATCTTCAGTAGTTTAGTCTACTTTCAGTTGTTTGTATAAATCAGTTAGCTGTCACTATCTAGTGACATCAGCTGATGTCACATTCCTTTATAAAAGGAATGTTGACCTAATTTCTTTGTAGCCGAAGCTTGTGCGTGAATGAAAATATTCTCTTTGCAGAAAACTGTCTCTCTCTATAACCGCATTGTTTGATTGAATATTCATATTATTCTTCCTTAAATTTCGTCTAATTCTTGTTCTATTCCGCTGCAAATCTTAATCTAATTGATCAAACTAGATCCTGATCCTTTCATGATTCCAGAACTCATGCTCAAGTTTTTGCATCTCCTTGAGAGGAAAGTACTCCTCGGTGATTAGGGATTTGAACTCATCCCAAGACATTTGCATCGCCGATTCTCTTCCCCTAGCCTGTATCTGAGTGTTCCACCAAGTTAGTGCCTTGCCCTGCAGTGAGCATATGGCATACTGATCCTTTGGTTGTCGGGCATTCGCTGATGTTAATCACTGCCTCCATCTTTTCAAGCCATCTAGTCAGGGCTATGGCTCCACCTTTGCCATCAAACTCTCTCAGTCTACAAGCACAAATTCCTTGTATGAAGATCCCCATCTAGCATTCACAACCCCGGTCTCATTAGCAATCCCAGTTTCATTACCGGTTGTACCACCATTCCCGGTCTCCTGATTGCTTTCATTCCAGTCGGGTTCCCATTATCCTCGTATCATTGCCACCATCCCCGTGGGGGTGGTGATTCTGAAGATCATCGCTCACTTAGGCCACGATAGTCAGAATCAGTGCGGCCAGCTGTTGGGCAATTAAGGCTGCCATATCAGAGTTTCTTGTACCATGATTGTCGTTGGTAGGACCATCGCTTGTCCTTGGTGCTCTACCTCTGCCCCTGCCTCTGCCCCTCGGGGCTTCACTTCCGCCACTTTTGCTGTGGGTAACACTTCGAGGCAGCATGTCTAATCATAAGAATAGTAAACGCATAAGTTTTAACCATTGCAAGGCACATTATCCATGTCACATTAAGGTCTAACATTCCAGGTTAATACCATACTTATGGTTCACACATCGCATACAAATCATGTAATTCTCACACCATGTATAGGTAATGTCCAAACATTAGTCCATCATAATAATGGCATATCCATGCATGAAATCAAGTTTAGTCTAGTGGAGGTTGCCTATTTCCTCCTCTCTTGAGGTCCCATTCATAACCTCCTCGGAGTAAATCCCAGTGTCTAAGGTCAAGCGCAATAGCATGATCTATGAAGATCTCTTCGGGTTCAATACCCGGATTGATAAAACAACTCGGTGCACAGAGGGAAATGGAAGATCCGATAGAAGCATCCCATAAAAAGTGAGCACAAGGGCTCCCTCACAGGGTGAAAATATCACGAAACAGATAGATAAAAAACTCAAGTAATGAGGAACACGTATGAGATATAAAATGCACACAACCCTGGCATGCAAATCTACATGAAGGTTCCTAGGTTATAGTCTAGGTCAAGTGTATTGCCTAATTCTTTATAATCAAAGGCTCTGATACCAGTTTGTCACACCCCCGCTAAGAGCGGAAACACGATGATGTAACGAGACGGGAATCTTCATAACACATGGTAAGTGATAGAGATGCAATATAATAAATTATAACAAGCGTGTCATGATGACACCCGACAACAAGGGGACTTGTGTCGTGTATAGTCAATGTTCATGACAACATAGCCATAAGCATACACAACCAAATGATCACACAAATACGGATATCAATATTGTAATGTATTTTTCCCACAACCCGGAACAAGTAACAAAAGAGTAATTGTTGATTTAAAACATACGACATCAAGAGTTTACAAAATGACAAGTTTAGCACGAAAATGCATCCTAGGGTCTCCACTAAGGCAGCACACCTAGATCTTCAGCTAGCATGATCACCTGAAAAGATATGCTCAAAATGGTCAACAAAGTTGTTGGTGAGCTCGTAGGTTTAAAAGTAAATAAGTATTGATGATGTATAAAGTCGTTGCAGAATACCGTGCATACAGTTATAAGTAAGCAAAATCACATGACAAAGCTTTACAACCAAACCTAACGACATACACAAAGAATCTTGTCGGAATATATTCACCCAAGGCCCATTCCTGGCATCTGTTGGTACTAACTAGTATACCAACACGAGGGTGGGGGTGTCAACCCAAGTAGTACTACCAATACTATTTGTCGGTTCCCACACTGGAACTAAATAGTTGTAAGAAAGAACCATAAAGCAGACTCAAGCATGTATCAAATAAGTACTCACAAATAGTAGCACGTTGATTCCAAGTATGTAAATTGTATGTAAGTTGTACAGCATAGAAAACGGGCGAGCATACTTTTCCCCATGTTTGTAAATGTTTGTAAAGTAGTATAGGCATAAAAAGGGGCCACGAAACTCACATGTTAAGTGGTAACTATGAATGATCAAATTCCAATGGTTGTATGCAATGAACAGTCAAACACCTATTGATAGTTAATGTTTAGCAAAAATGATATGTATACAGCATATAATAATGTTTGGTCGGTTCGGGTTGTATCGGTTCTGTCGTGGGTAGCACACACACAAGCGGACACACGTATCAGATCTTATGTAGATCCAAGTACTAAGAGTAGTCATCATTTCTAATGACATCCGAATAAAGATCCCTTTGTTATTAAAAGAGTACTTGTGAAATATTTGTAGTCCCAAATGGGTTATCGATAATTGTAAAATGTTAGGTTGATTTAAATTGAATTGGTATGTGCGTGTTGATAGCGTTGACTTTAATCTTTGTGGTCAAGCAATGACACTTTTACTGGTGTTACCTTATCATCACAAGACATTCAGGAAGGGAATTCACACATACACGCATCATCAGTCACACAACAGGACCAGGCGCTCGACTCAACACCCCATTCGTACGAATCAACCTTCAATCGTACGAATCAGCTTCATTGGCACGATTGAACCTTCATTCGTACGACTGGCATTCAGTCGTACCACACAATATCCAATCACACGACCTAACCTCCATACGGACGAATCAACCTTCATTCGTACAAATCAACTTCATTCGTACGACTGAACCTTCATTCCTACGATTGGCCTTCAATCGTGCGATACACGCACAGTCGCATGCATTCATTCGGTCCTAGGACTCAATTGCACATCACATTCATCCGCATTGACTCAATGGCACACAACATTCATCCGCATTGACTCAATCGCACACAACACTCGATCGCACGGCTTAGTCACATGACATTCCCAGTCGCACGACTCAGTCGCCCGAATGACCCAGTCGCACGACTCACCCAGTCGCACGGCTCAGTTGCATGACAGACAAACTGGCATAAACTGCAGGTTCGCGACTGCCGAAGTGTAGAGCAGCCTTCGGCTGCCCCGAGCATGGGTTTTACACAACAAGGACTTCTAGAATCACCCAACAAACACAACAAACAAGAAGCACACTCAGAAAGACACCACACGCACCCACACGACCTCTTGTGTTCGGGTTGACCCGAACTCCCGAAATCATAGAAATGGACAGCAGTAAAACGAGCAAGAAATGGACAACCAAGGTCGTCTACCTGCAAGGATGGAGTAGACTAGGTTGTAGATGAAGTCTAGATGACGAAAACGAGACCAAATGGAGCGTTTTTGGTGAAAAAATTGAAGAAGAAAATGGAGGAGAAGTGAAGAAGATGAAGAAAATGGCTGGGAGAGGGGGTTTTTATACCCATCCCAAGTTTTCAAAATGGCAATTATAGTCCCTGCACTTAGCCCCCGAGTTTCGAAAGTTTGTTTCGGTTGAAAACGACTTAAAGCGTGTTGGTTATAATAATGTTAAAAGTGTGTTTAATGGTAATTGATAACTTAAAATGGTTTTATTAATGACAATGGTTATAATATATTGGTGATAATGGTGATGAAATTATAATAGGTTTAGGTTTAGCACACGTTCACGAAGAAAGTACAGGCACAAGGGTATAAAGCAAACATGATTTCTATAACAGGAGTTCATGAAGAAGAGGAGAATAATCAAGAATATTCGATGGTTAATTATGTTATTGACGGACTTAAGGTGACGGATGTCACAACAAATCTCGGATGGCGTCTTTGGTGACTTCTATTGCATCACTTCCTCCACCTTTGTTCACTCCACAATAATTCCTTTAGGATTCACCACTTGACCCAAAAATTGAACCACAACTAGAATGCGCACTTGGAGAACTTGGCATATAGCTCCTCCTTTCTTAGCATCTCTAACACTTCCCGAATGTGACCGACATGCTCTTCTTCGCTCCTCGAATAAATCAGGATATCATGATAAACACAATCACTGATTTACCTAACATCGGCCAACACACTCGATTCAACAAGTCCATAAAAGCAGTTGGCGTGTTTGTTAAACCAAAAGACATAATGAGAAACTCGTAGTTTCCATAACGCATGTGAAAAGCTGTTTTAGGAATATCCTGCTCCTTCACCTTCAACTAATGGTAACCAGATCGAAGGTCTATCCTCGAGAACCAACTAGCACCTTGGAGCTGATCAAACAGATCATTAATCCTCGATAAGGGGTACTGATTCCTTACTATTAGCTTATTCAGCTCACAGTAGTCTATACACATCGTCATACTACTATCTTATTCTTCACAAACAGGACCGGAAAACCCCAAGGAGTGATACTTGGTCTAATGAACCCCTTATCAAGCTACTCCTGTAGTGGCTCCATTAATTCTTTCATCTCGGTCGAAGCCAACCGATACGAAGCCTTAGCTACGAGTTGGGCACCCGGTATAAAGTCAATACGGAACTCAATCTCATGGTCCGGTGGCACTCCTTCTAAGTCTTCGGGAAACATGTCCGGAAAGTCACACACAACCGGTACACCGGATAGTTGTGGTGTTGGCGTATCCACGTCCTTTACGTAGGACAAGTAGGCACTACATCTCCGCCTCATGCACTTTCCCGCCACCGCCATCGAAATTACTTCCAGGATCATCATGACTCGATCACCATAAACTGTCACTGAACTCCCGTCAGGCGCTGTCAATCAAATCATCTTCT
This sequence comes from Flaveria trinervia, assembly GCA_025506515.1. Taxonomy (NCBI): domain Eukaryota; kingdom Viridiplantae; phylum Streptophyta; class Magnoliopsida; order Asterales; family Asteraceae; genus Flaveria; species Flaveria trinervia. Next base: position 23,521,915 of record CM046443.1, read on the forward strand.
TGCGACACATAATGTTCGCCTCGTAGTCCGCCAACCAATCCATTCCTCGGACTACCTCGAACCCGCCTAAGGTCATCATTAATGGTCTAACAGGAAACTTATGACCTTGTAATTCTATGTCACAACCTTCTATTATCTCTGAAATCCTGATAGACTTCCTATGACAGTTTTTACATCAAAGGGCTTATCTATACTCCTACTACTAACAGGCAATTTAGCATCGAAAGCAACAGAGATAAAACATTTACTAGCACTAATCAAATAACACAAAAGTTCAAGTTTGATTTAATATAAATGTACCTGACACAATGTTCGGGTCCGTCTTAGCCTCCTCCTAAGTCATCCTAAACGCTCTGGCGCTCGCCCTATGCCCTTCACCACTAGCCTTCTTCACTCCCGAACCTTCAGCCCTCGGCTTCTTGTAGTCCATACTCATGTGGCCCTCCCTGCCACAGTTAAAACACCTCCCTGCCTTGCATTCTCTCGCCATATCACTAGGCTTCCCACACTTGAAGCACACGTTCAATCCCCATCTACACTCTCATGTGTGCTCCTTTCCACACTTGCCACGCCTCTTCATCCCCGCACCAAATGTGACGACACGTCGGTCATCCACCAGTGCACCTTTGTTGCTTGGAGTGGCCTCGCCACGTCCAACCCACTTCCCATTCCAATTTCGGTCACCACCACTTTTCTTGCTGACTTCAACCACCACAACAATCCGTTTATCATACAACCTCCCCACCAAGTCAACTACCGACATAAACGTGCTTGGCTAGGCAGCGATCATGTGCCTACGGATATCCATAAGTTGCCCTTGGATGTGTCTCTTGATCTTTCATGACAAAAGCATTGCTTGACCGACACCAGTCATGCCATCTCATTGAACTTCATGGTGTATTACTAATGTGTCATGGTCCCCACCTCCAATTGCAGGAACTCCCTCTGTACTTTATCCATCTCTCTATGAGGACGAAACACCTCAACCACCAATTTCTTCATCTCTGCCTACTTCATCCTTTCTATTGCCCGACTACCCTCGGCTTGGACGATATTGTCCCACCAGCACCAAACCGAGTCCTCTAATGAGTGGGTAGTAAACTTCACCTTCTGGTCCTCTCGGAAATCGCTGATATCTAGTATAGCCTCTATTTCTCTCAGCCACCGGTGAGCAGCAGCAGTGTCATTACCATCAATGGTCGGGGGCTTGCATCTTTGAAATGCCCCGTAGTTGCAGCCTTGTGCTACCTCCAGCGCAAGCTCTTCCTCCTCCTCCTCCTCATCGTCAGAGAAAACGGTCTCAGCTTCGGTCGCTCCCGTCCTCCGAGGACCTGTTCCTCTCCCTTCTTTCTCCTTCCCACACAGCCTTTATCAACTCTGTCACCATAGACGATAGGGTCCTCTGTAGGACCTAATGCACCTCCTCAACAACAACCTCCTTCATTGAGGCTCTCAAGTTAGCACTATCGTCCTTGGCCTCCAGACGAGGGGTCTCGAGTTTTTCATAAACCATCTCTTCAGCTCTAAGCGTTTTTCTTGTGGCATGTGGTTTAGCACCATGTCAACTACGATCTCCACCGCGCGAAGCCTTCGAAGATCTTCCATCGGCCATCCTCTACACACATTATAAGATTCAAACACTAATACAGTCATTCAAGGGAATAGCTCAGTTTATGTTAAGTATAGTAGGTTCCTAATTAGAGTGTCCAATTATGACTAGCCACTTACTTTACTCTTCATACCCCAAGCATTTCCTATCCTAACTACATCAGTATCTAAATCTACTAATAACACACAGATCAAATAACATGCGCACATAATGCTGATTAACATTAAGAAAATATCTCATGGCATACAGCTACTCAGACTGGCATCCTTTCCTTTTCGTCCTATCTTAAATTTAAGTTTAGGTTTCTTTTGAAAATTTACCTGTTTCACTTAAACTCTGACTCTGATACCAACTTGTAAGGCCCTATTCCAGGGACGCTCACAGATAATCAATCATCGCACATAAAAAATATATTTACATTGACTTTAATAAAACCTTGTAGCGGGAACAATTATACAACCATTAATTTCATATAAATAATTGCTATTGTAAAATAACACATTGTGGATTGATTACAAAATAACTTGTTGTCTTACATCACAAAAAACATTATACAAAATGGATGCCATCCAAAATAAGCCATGTAACCGCCATGTGCCATCCTCAACAACCATTACCTGCCAACTGGAAAATACATAAAGTCAGCGTTGTTGAGTGAGTTCTAGTTTAAAATAAAACATAGTTTACTTTCTTCCAAAATTATTCTATACTTTCGTACCTGATCACACATGATACATACACATAGATAATACCATTATTATCTTCATCAGTCATTTGCTAGATAAATTGCTAGTTTCGCTAGATGAAGCTGAAAAGCTTTTTCAACACAAATTCAATCCGAAATCACCAAAATCTCAATGGATTTGAGATCTGATGATTAACAGAGCATTCACAACCAATAAAAAGCAAACTTCAATCAATTTCCATATCAATAACACTCAAATTTTATCCAGAATTAATGAAATATTGATATTTTACAAAAACAATCAAAAACCTTAACAAATCATGAGCACTAAGGCTTGATACCATATTGTTGGTCCTATATGATCGATTTGCAGTACAAATGAGATGTTGATTCATTCAATATCAGATACAATAAAGAGATAACAAGATGAATAACAATACGAACAATCTCAATGTCAACAAATAAGAACAATAATGATCAATACCATGAATACTACAAAGCACAAGTGTATTTCATTGAATAAACTGCTTACAAAGGGCTTTTGCAACAATGATAATCGATTTGGTTTTTGCAAGGATGCCCAACAATGAATAAAATAAAATCTATATATAGCAGTCTACTTTCATAGACAGTTTTGCTATCAGCGAAACTATGTTGCCGAAACTATAGTTTCGCCCAGCAGAAACAACAGTTTCGCCGGGAGAACTAAACATCTGACTATGAGCGAAACTACAGTTTCGCTCATAGTTTCACTGGACTATAGAACTAAACAAAATGAACAACATTCAAAAGTAAACTAACATTAAACCTATTACAAAGTAATATAAACATAATCTAATCTAAGGTGAGTCCAACCTATACCTGATCTTCAGAAGGTTGCCCAGGTGATTTCGAATGAGAGCAACTGTCTAAGAGTTGGATGGGTTAAAGAATGGCTTCACTGCTAAGTCAATAATATCAAATCTATTTGAGTGAAGTAGAGACTAAGTGTTGAGTATGTTGATATTGTTGTTCTCTCTTTCCACAACAAAGTTATGAGAAGAGTCTTCGAACCTCCATTGGACAATTATCTTTTTAGGAATGAGTGGTTGATTTTTGGTAGCTTTATCCTCTTCCGGGTGTCCAAAAGAGTCACTAGTCTTCTTCTTAGCTTCTTCTCTTTTTCATTGAGTGAATCAAAGTTTGTTGCTAAGAGTTAAGTGCCTAGTCTAGACTTCCCCTAGGTAAATCAAGAGATACTTCTCTTGTGATGGACCTAGAATATCCATCAACCAATGTCAATTTGATAGACTCTCTTCATAAGAGATTTTGCTCAGAGTAGTATAACTGATGACCCTCATCTTGATTTCCTTGAATTCCTCCAAGGTTAAAGGTTTACTTGACTCAAAGAATGGTTTGGGTGGAGAGGGTGAGATTAAATGTTGGGTTGAAGAAGGTTGTTTTCTGGGGAGTGTTTAGGGTTTTAGAATAGGTAGTGGAGGTGGTTGTTATGAGGCAATGGGTGAGGATGAGGGTATGGCTAATGGTGTAGATTTAGGAGTGAAGGGTTCAGAGGTTGCTTTGGGTTTTATTGGGAAAGGGATGGGTGTTGGCTCTGGTTTAGGTTGAGGTTTTTTTATGATGGTATGGTTGATGATATGGGTTTAAGGGTTTTAGGCTCAGTGGTTGGCTTAGTTTTGATGAGGAAGGGGAAAGGTATTGGTTAAGGTTAAGGTTGAGGTTGTGGTGAAGGTTTGCAAGTCATCCTCTATATACTTTTGTATACCTCATTCCTTCTTCTTGAGTGAATGTCAGCCTTGATATCACTGGCATGTCATTATAGGGTCTTCCCAGACATGGGGCCAACTTGTCTACCAGATAAGCCATGGGCTCTGAGATAAGCCTTCATCTAGGCTTTGTCTCCCATCTTCTTCACTTCTACAAGTTATGCTTCTTCTTCCTTCCTCTTCTTCTTCCTTCTTCTTCTTCTTCCTTGTTCTTCTTCTCCTGAGCTTTTCCCTATCTATCTTTTTTCTCTCCTTATCCATTTGATCTTGGTCTTTTTGGAAAAGCCACCAGATTATGTCATTATCATGAGGAGATAGTTCTTCAAGAAAGTAGCCCCTAAAACATTAGAAAGCTATCTTCTCATTTTCTTAGTTGTTGTTTAGCTTCTCATTTGTTCTTTTCTCTTCCTCTTCTAAGGCCAACTTGTTGCTTCCTCTTGTTCTTTTTGCAGTAGGGTTGCCTTTTCTAACTCAACTTCTTAAGTGGTAAGAGGAGCATATCCTTATTTGATACTCTAAGATTGAGAACTCTATCAATAATCTTCACCATTTTCTTATTGGTGATAGCCTCCTGGGCTACCACAACTGCTTTGCTACTTGCAACTAATAGCTTTCTAGTGGGGAGTCTACCTTTTCTTTTAAGTTCCCATCCTTTCCTCCTCTAATAGATCTTCCATAGTCATTTTCCTTTTACCTTTGATGTCTTCGGAAGCTTGAGCCTTTAAAGATTTTGGTGTAGAGGATTCAGGTTGTTGAGTAGTGATTTGAACTTGTGGTGATGAAGTGGTTGAGTAAGAGGGTAACTAATAAAGTCTACACTATTTACCTTAGAGGCTAATTCAAGAATTATGTTTGTGATAATTAGATCATCAGACAAAGAAGATAACCCTTCCACAACTTGTACTTCAGCTTTGGAAGTTAGTGGGATTGCACTACATGTCCTAACGGATTCAGTTGTTGGGCCATTAGTCCCTGTATCCCCTTAAAAATCAATCTCAAATTCAATATGGAACTTAGGTTGAACAAATCCTTTCTCAATGGTAGGAGGTGCGTTCAACCTTTTGTAGTTCTTCAGCTCCAAGATATGCCATAACAACATTTTGACATGGTTGTTCAAGTGAGGAAGCCATTAGAAACTTAGTTAAGAATCTGTTAAGATCCATGAGCATCTTTGGGTCCACTTGAAGAATGATAGGAAGTGGCTCAAGGAAAATGGTTGCTTGTTCAGCAGGGTATCTTGAATATAGTGTTGAAAGAGCCAAGCTTTGCTCAACATGTGTTCACTTTGAACTTTCTCCCCCTTTTTGGTATCATCATCTTAAGAGCTTGCTGAGCTAGAGGAAGAAGTCAGAGAGACTTGAACTATTACATGCCTAACATATCTCTCAATCTGTGTCTTAGCTAGTTGAGCCTTGAGATTTTCAATCTCAAGTTGTTGAGTGACGGGCCTATCCTCTAAAGTCTTAACCTTTGATTCAAGGTTTGAGACTTTAGAAAATATGTATATTATTATGAGTTGCATACTCACCTAATCTTTTTTAGAAGAATCACGTGGAGATGAGATAACATACATTGTATGTTCATCTTCACCACCAGCTGTGGTTTCTTGGCACCCTGGATCCTTTATGAGGTAATGTCTCTTTCAGAGTCATCAACATGCAAAGTGGCTACAGATTTAGTCTTAGAGATGTTACCACTATCGCGAGAGTCCAATGAGACAATCTCAATAGTGGCAGTTGAATCAACATAAGTCCCCTCCACATCAGTGGGACTCCTTTTAGTTTTGCTTTGCTGATGGGGGCTAGAAGTTAGAGGTTTCTCTAGGCTCAATTGCTCTTTAGATTGGTGTGGTAGATCAACATCATGGCCTTGGAGAAACATTAAATCCGTATCATTACCGGTAAGTAGGTCACTAAAGGATATGAAGGTTATACCTAATAACCTAGGACCTTGATCAATATCAGGTTAGTATAAGGATTCACCTTGAGGGCTTTTAGTTTGGGTTTGGGGCTCATGGGACTAAGACTGAAGAGACTTTATACCCATATTAAGGTCAAGTGAGAAGGATCGTTGAACCTCAGACTGAGTAGGAGGCCATTTTTCCACTTTAGCCTTTTTGGATTGAACAAGAATCAGAGAATATTAAACAAGTATTCGCTTGGAGCGTCTCTAATATGTATGTTTAGATGGGATGGGAAGAAGAGTTGGCATTGAAGTGTTTATTGCTAGTGCGGTTCATCACCTGTGGGGTGTACAGGGTTGTCACTAGGAGCCATTGGCTCAATCATACCTAGAAGAAGTGCAGTATGTGTTTCGGTGAAGTTGGTGGACAATCTGTCACACCCTGACTGACGGTGGAATCATCAACGCAGACGAAGGTGAAATGATTGTTTTTCATTGAATAAATAAGTTGAAATAATATTAAATGTTGTTTTCATTAAATAATAGTAGACAATTAAGTCATTACAGTACAACAAAGATTAAAACAACAACATAAGATATAAATTAAACTAAGTCCAAGTCCTATATGAGCAAGAAGAATTTCTCAAGTAGCAATCCTGAAAATGTTAAAAATAAAAGGTCAACTTTGAAAGTTAGTGAGTTTCCACGGGTTAAACACACACACACACACACACACACACACACACATACACACACACACACACCACATATATATATATATATATAATATATATATATATATATAATATATATATAAAGTTTACAAGTAGCAATTCATGTCAATGGTTACAAATTAAGCAAGTTTATACATAACATATAGCTACAATCAAACATTGACCAAGAATAAGTTTACAAGTATATAATGATTAGCTAAGTGTACTTGGTTCCCTTCATGAACAAGCATACGTCATTAGGAGCCAGCAATAACCTCGGTTTTGGCACCAAATAGGCTTGTCAGTCCCGTAGATCTATGACGTTGTCAGGCTAGCAATAGTTAATGATTGTCAACATATAATGTTCATCAGATAACTCTCACAATATTACACATAACCATAACAATAAGTAAAGATGATTGCATGTGCATTACAAGTATCAAGATGTTTACAAGTGTAAGTTTATAACATTAACATGTTTCACCCAATAGGTGTCAAATAAAATAAAAAGGGGCATGGAGAACTCACTTGGTATAAGATGCAGTTAAGATAATAATACGAATGTATGATTCCCTTAACAATTATTTCATGATTCAACATAATGGTTGATGTCTCAAATTAGAATTAAGATAAGATTAACGACTATATATGAATTAGGGTTTCGATTGGAATTTGGGGGTTTTAATAATTAAATTAAATAAAATAAAATTATCCAATTTCTTTATGTTTGGTTAAATAAAGATGGAATAAATCAATTAAGATTGAGAATGATAATGATTGATTCAATAATTTAATTTATTGATTTTTAATAAAGATTAAGTATAATGTGTGAAAATAAATAATTAATTTAATAATTAATTATTTAAAATTTGATAAAGATAATTAATTGAATACTTATTTAAATGCTTTGCCAAATAATTTAAAATTATTTCAAATCATTTTATAAAGTTTGTAAACGTTTTAAATGATCTTTATAATGGTCATATAATATCAAAACCTTTAAAAGTAATTTAATAATTAATTAAATAATCACATGTCCTAAGTAATTAAATAATTAAGTATTTAGATGATTTAATAAATATTGTTTTAAAACGATTTGAAACAGCCTAGGTTTGCCTTAAGCTGATTTTTATAATGTATAAAACTTATAAATAAGTTTTGTTATAACATTTAACCCTTAAGAAAATAAGATTATAACTTTTAAAAGTTTTCAAAGATTAAATAATTACTATAATAATTATAATTATAAAGTAATTTTATGTTAATATTATGATATAATAATAAATTTTCTTAAAGTTGATAAATAAAAATAAATGATTTAAATATATATGTGGTGCCTAGGGTCAAACCTAGGTCACCCACATATATGAAATGTCCTTACTATTGTGCCAAAGCCCTGAATTTGTCAATATTTTATTTGAAAATTTTTAAAACATATATAATGAAATTCCAGAATTCTTTCAAGAACCCTAGATTGCAATAGCTCCAAAGTGAACTCGAATTTGATGATGATTACGGTAATAAGCATAGGGCTTTTGTTCATGATGTAAATATGAAGATGTTTGTGTTTTATTACCTATATTGGAGCCAAATCGATTAGAAAAAGGAGTAAGACAGTCGCGGTTAGGTGAGTATGGTTCAAGATATAGACCTTGATAAAATCAAATTAACTTCATGTAAAGATTCCGAGAGTCATTCCGATCAAAAGCCCCATTTCAATTTTGATTTAGGTTTCCCCGAAGATGGAGATAAGATAAGTAGTAAGTTCGATTAAAGTTGGTAACCAATTTTAGCATTTGTGTGTTTGACGAGTTAAATTGAAGTTGTAGATGGTTCAAGGGAGTTGGTTCAAGGGTTTTACAATGATTATATAACCCAATTAAGGTTGTTTCATATCAAACGGGTTAAAGCTTTAACTGAAGGTTTCAATTTTGAGTTAGGATTGTTTAACGAGTGTTTAATCCAAATCAATTTGGGTGCGATTCGAAACTGATGCGCAAAGGTTAAGAAGCGATTTAATTTCATTTTAATCATGTGTTTTGGGGGTTTTGGATATCGCCAGAGCGATGGCCGAAGGTGGCTGGAACATGGGTGGCCGACGGGGAGAGAGCGGGATGGTTTGGGTCTATTTTGCAATTTGTGCCTAAATTATAATTGTTTGATATTTCATCTAACAACTTTTATATTATGTTTCGGAAATTACAAAGTAAACCCTAGACTTATAAAACTAATTTAAATAATAAATCAAATTATTATTTATTATTTTTATACCTTTTATTGAAGCTTGTAAACTTATAATTTGATTATTTACTTTCAATACTTAAAATTCGTAATTACTAATAAACTCTATAAGTTTGTTAGAATTCATTGATAGCTTATTAAATTTTAATAAAACTTTTCCCCTTAGTTATTTATTGTAAATTGATTAATAGAACTTTATATCTGTATGAAAAGAATTATTTATAAATCCATAAATTATTACAAGTTGTTTAGATTATTAATAAATGAATAGATCGCAATAATAAATTACACATTTAATGCATTTGATCCACTAAAATTATTAAAATAATTTAATAATGGAAGTTCCAAATGGATTCGGGTTTGGGTTTAAACTTTGAAAATGATGGATGTACACAATCTGTTCAATACTTGAAGATAGCCAGCCTCATATGAGGGATATGAAGAGTAGTTGCACAAACAAGCTTATCCTAGTCCAGCTCACAATTGATTATATGCTAAATAAACTTGGGATACATGTAAAATGTCTTCCTTTGAAGATTTTCCCTAAGATTATTAAGCACAAACCTGAATAATAGAATTGGAGGTCGTTTACCAACCCGTAAATCATATGGAATTTGATCATATGCCATGGATTTTTTGATAGACAGTGAAGGACAATATGAAGTAGGAACTTCTAGTTGTAGGATAAGTTGAACTTGTAGACGGCGGACCTCCTCACATCTCCATCGTACCCCATTTAGCTATATGTGTCTTCCAAATCTGATTTAGGGAATTCAGTAGAAGAACCCTCATCATGAAGCTCTAGATGCTCTTGGGTGGTCTGTTCAAATATGACCAACTCTTGGCCATATATTCTTGATCTGAGAACCTTAACTCCATTTAGAGTGTCGATCTGACCATTTGCCCAAAATTCAGCAATATGGTTGGAGTATACAGTGGAGTTAATAGTGAGGGTTGTGTAGCAGTTGGATTGGATAAAAAGCTAGATGATTTCAGAGGACTCTGCGTCCTTTGAAGAGTCAAGGGTGCGAATTGGTTGTGTTATGGGTTTAGAGCCATTACAGAAACAATTTGGGAAGAGGAATGTAATTTTGGAGAATGAAAGTGAAGAGAAAGAACACTTAGAACTTGCAAATAGGTAAAAAGAGTAAGGAAATAAGTTAGAAGTTTTTAAATGGGGTAAAATGGTGGATGGATAAGGTGAAATAATAGTTTGGGGTACGATTTGACAAGGAAGGTAAGGATAAGTCATTTAAATATTACAACATCATTAAGAAAAAATATTTTACCTTTTTACAAAGTGGGGCCCAAAGATTTACGTTATACAGTAAAGTTTTCTACCAAGTGTTTGAGTCTTCCGAGTGTAATATCTTCTGAAGCCAAATTTACTTCCGAAGGTAAGACAATCTTACTTTCAAGAGTAAGAAGGTCTTCCGAATGAAAAGTTTTGTCACTTCGGAAATAGATTTGATAACACTTAGAATGTTCTTCTGAGGCATAAAATGTTTGCAAAGATAACACAAGCTTTGAAAAAGTTTCCTTCAAAAGATGAGTAAAGATATCTTCCGAGGGAAAGTTTCTTTTCGGAACTGCTCATACTTAGTAAATTTTGAAGAAATAACTTTTGTAATAGGGCTTAAAGTGTATGACATAGACAAAATACATATTAAAAGGTTTTTCATTGGATATAAGTAAGTCAATGTTTATCATTCCAATAGTTGTGATCATATATTAAATCTTTGTTCATAAAAAGCTTTTATGAACAAAACAGCATATTGTTCATTTGAGTCAACTTGACTAGTTTGTTTATATTTTTCTCATTAATATCTCTAATAAAATAATACCTGATGTCAGCATGCTTTGTCTTTGAGTGCTTGATTGGATTTTCTGTAATGGAAATGGCACTCTTGTTGTCATTATGGATAGGAGTCTCTATGAAATTGAATCCATAATCCAACATCTAATTTTGAATCCACATCAGTTGAGCACAAGAACTAGCAGCAACGATGTATTCAGCTTTAGAAGTTGATGTTGAAACACGTGATTGTTTTTTACATCGCCAGGAGATTATCCGTCGACCAAAAAATTGACATCCTCCTGATGTTGATTTCTTATTGACATTGCAGCAACCATAGTCACTATCAGTGTAGCCATAGATATTGAAATTTTGATTTCTAGGATACCAGAGAGCCAGCTTGGGAGCTCCTTTCAGGTATATAAGGATTCTCTTGGCAAAAACTAGGTGAGACAACTTTGGGGAAGCCTGGTATCTTGCACAAATGCATGTAAGATACATCAGAGATCCAATAATTGCCTTGTGCTAATCTTGATCAGTATCCATCCCTTATAGTCAGGACGGAGATTATGATTTCTGGGGATAAGTGTCTTTGCTGGCTTACAATCCTTCATTTCAAATCTTTTTAAAATGTTATTGACATATTTAGATTGATTTATGAAAATCCATTTTTCATTTGCTTCACCTGAGTTCTAACGAAAAAGTTAATTTTTCCCATTGTACTCATCTCAAACATATTCTTCATAATGCTTTCAAAGTCTATACACATTTGATCATTTGAAGAATCAAATATGATATCATCAACATAGAATTGTACTAGCGAATGTATTTTCACATCTTCCTTATGAATAATGTCTTATCAATGGTACCTCTGGTGTAATCATTCTGCGGGAGAAATTAAGACAAGGTCTCATACCATAGCCTAGGTGTTTAGTGTAACCCATGAAGAGTTTTATCTAATTGTACACATAGTTGGGATGTTGTGGGTCTTCAAATCCTAGAGGTTGGCACACATAGACTTCTCTGTCTATATCCCCATATAGAAAATCACACTTGATATCAAGCTGGTAAACTATAAAATTCTTAGATGCAGGATAAGCAAGAAAGATCCTCACTGCTTCAAGTCTTACAACAGGTGCAAAAACATTAGTGTAATCAATTTCTTCTTCTTGAGTGTATCCTTGAACTACAATTCTTGCTTTGTTCTTGATAATAAAGCCTCTATCATCCTTTTTTGTTTGAATACCCATTTTATGCGAATGTATACTTGACTAGATAGTAGTGAAGATAAGTTCCAAACCTTTTGTCTTTTGAATTAAAGCAACTTCTCTTGCATTGATTCAACCCAACTACTAACCTTTAAAGATTCTTCTACCTTTCTTAGTTCCATCTTAGAAAGGATGCATGAGCACAAGCAGAAATTTCCATTATGAGTTTATCCTTTTGTTCTCACACCTTTAAATACATCTCCAATGATGTTCTCAACTGGGTGAGTGTTGTGAATCCTGAGCCTAGGGATCATATCCAATTGCATAGATAGATCTAAATTTGAAAAGTTCTGCTTAAGATTTTGAACACTTGGACCAGTTGATGTCTCACGGTCATTCAATAAGGACTGATTGAATGAAGGAGAGACAACATCAACAACATTTTGATATGGAGCAACATTATTAGTTTCATGTTCCTCCTGATCATTGCATCCATCTTGGTGTTGTGTAATGTTTGAGTTGTCGCTTGATAAGTTTTGAGGTTCACTTTATGGAAAACTAGTTGAAGCTTGACTCGTCCCTGAGATAGTCATGCTTTCAGACCTGCTACTGATGGGAGCTTGATTTTTAGCAATTCTTGGAGAACTTCAAAGAGGTGTGGGTAACTTAAATAGTTGACCGGCATCTGAGTCATTTGAGTTCTTGTTCTAGCTTAAACATTCTTACAAGAAGGTTTAGAACAGTTTGCAAAAACTTCTAAATTAAAGATATGATTAGGACCATTTCCCCTAACATAATAAGTGTGCTCATTAACAACAATGTTAGATAATTACTCTAATTGTTGATTTTTGATGTTGTTAAACTTTATATGCAATAGAGTTGGAGGAATATCCAACAAAATAACATCATCCGACTTTTTAGTAATTTTTCCTAATTGTCCCTTGGTTAAATATGGTACACTTGTTGCCAAAGGAACTAAAAAAACCAATGAATGATGGTCTCTTGTTCCATAAATCATAAGGGGTTTCTCTATGGGGCTAACTATAAGAACTTTGTTCTACACATAGCATGCAATGTTGATTGCCTCTGCCAGAACATTAGATGCATTTTGAATCAGCTAACATAGTCCTACTAGCCTTAATATGTGTCCTATTTCTCCTCTCCTCAACACCTGTAACACCCCGAAATTTCTACTTAAACGAAAGGAAAAGAAAAGTAAATAGAAAGAATAGAAATTGTGCGCAAGTAGAGGGGGATAAAGTGTACAAAGTAAAAATCTTATTATTTTAAGAATTTAAAGGGCATGGTCGCCCATATCAAAGCAGAAAGCTGCTTTGCTCTAGGAGGAAGAAGAGGAGAGAGAGAGAGAGTCTGGTTCTAGAGAGAGAAAGAGGAACAAGAAGCTGTAAAAGGTAAGTCTTCTCTTATTTGAGCTCGGTATCAACTGGGTTTCGAGTTCTTGACCGAAGTTCTTGTTGATTAGTGTTCGTTTTCGGGATTCAAAGAGCTGAATCGAAGTGGGTCTTGAACTAGAAGAGTGTTGCTCAAATGCTACTGAAGGTGAGTTTCTAGAACCCCTCTTTTACTGATTTTCAACTGATTTGGGGCTATTATGCATACTAAGTAAACATTTTGAAAGAAACCGTGGGTTTACAACTTTATGTTCGAATGATGTATGTATGTTATAGTGTTGATTATGGGTTAGTGACGATGAATAGCATGCTTAGATGGCCTTAGTATGTTAGATCTATGTTTAGGTATAATTGGAATGGCGATCGGGTGAAATTGATAGCATAGAAAATATTTCAGAATGTTCTGATGAACATGAATAGTGGTCAATGCACCAAAACAGTTGTCCATGCGCCCAGTATGTTGGCCATGCGTCTAAGTGTTGGCCATGCGCCCAAGGGTGGGTCATGCGCCTAAACAGTGGCCCATGCGTCTAAGTGTTGGCCATGCGGCCATGTGTTGGCCATGCGCCTAAATAGTGCCAATGCGCCTAAATAGTGCCCATGCGCCCAAATGAATGAAACGGCTAAGTGTTGGCCATGCGCCTAAATAGTGCCCAAATAGGGCCCATGTGCCCAAACTGGAAGGTCCCATGCGCCCAATTTGGACTTGAGGTTTTCTAAGTGATTTTTAAGGGGTAAAATGGAAAGATAGGCCTGGTTATGATGTGATGGCTTATGTTTGATGTGTGTTATGCATGTATGATGTTGCCAATATGGTGATGGTGTATGCTTATGTATGTTCCTTATTATGTATGTATGTATTCCCTTGGCTTTGCATTGAACGTTAATAAATGTATTGAAAGTATTATGTAACGCAAAGTGGAATATAATGAAAAGAGAAACGTAATGATTGAATGCATGCATGAATAAATGAATGAATAAAAGAGAAAGTATAGAAAGGCTTGCAAACACATGTATGAGATGAGCGACTCTGTATCGCAACAGACTTGAAAGAGGTCCTTGTCGCGTATCCCGGTACTGTGTCAGTCTTCGGACATGAGTCGGGGGTTTGTGAGTAGGCCCCGGCACAGTATCAGTCTTCGGACATGAGTCGGGGGTATTGCATGAGACAGGATACAGGTCGCGTAGTCCGGTACCGTGTCAGTCTTCGGACATGAGTCGGGGGTTGTGAGCAGGCCCCGGCGCAGTATCAGTCTTCGGACATGAGTCTAGAGTATTGCATATGATGAAAGTGATGGATGATGAGATCCGTGTCGCGTATCCCGGTACTGTGTCAGTCTTCGGACATGAGTCGGGGGTTTGTTTATCAGGCCCCGGCACAGTATTAGTCTTCGGACATGAGTCGGGGATATTAAATGAGACGAGATAATGAGGTGAGCGACTTTGTGTTGCAACAGACTCGAATGGAGTTCAATCCATGTGATTGGCTTGTATGGGATCTTTGTCGCGTATCCCGGTGCTGTGTCAGTCTTCGGACATGAGTCGGGGGTTTGTGAGTAGGCCCCGGCACAGCATCAGCTTTCAAGCATGAGTCGGGGATATTGCAATAGACAAGATTCGAGTAATAATGAGTAATGAACGAAAGATAATGTATGAAAGAACAAACGTATGAATGAACGTTAATGAATTATCCTAATAATGTACTGAAAAGGATCCTTGTCATTCGACCTCAGTAATCATGGTTGAGTGCCACGAAGAGGGTAAAGTCTGACCGGATCTAAAAAGAGAAGTGAACGATAATATAAAACGTTGAATGAACTAAGTTAATGAACGTAATGACGAAGATAATAATGATATTATCTATATGTATGTATGATGCATGATCACGAGCGGTTGTAAAATATAGTATGCTTTGAAATAAAGTAAAGAACGGTTTTATCATAGAAAAGTATGTTTATAATAAAACTATAACTCACTTAGCGTCGCTAACTTTTGTATGCATGATAGTTGGTAGGTATATGTTAATGCTGAGGAGTTGCAGGCATGGATGCATAAGCTACTGGGAACATTGAGGCTGGCATCCGTATTTTGACATGTCTTGTATTTTGAGATGAAAACAAATGTTATAAATGAATGACATGACATGTTTTTAGTTATTAATGAAAGTTTTAATTTCCGCTGTAAAATAAATGTACGTTTTTAGTGCAATGAATGACCGGCTGTAAGCGTCTGGGAACGGGACCTTACAAGTTGGTCTTCAGAGCAAAATTTAAATGAATTGGGTAAATATTTTGAAAATCTAATCTTAAACTAAGAATGGGACTAAAAGGAAAAGGGATTCCAGTCCTAGTAGCTACGTGCCTGCAGGTAAAGGTTTTATGTAAACGTTTACAATAAGTTATGTTAACCAGCATTATGTGCAGATGTTATGTGGCTTGTGTGCTATTATGTAGATATACTAATTAAGTCAGGATAGGAGATGCTTGGGTTATGAAGAGTAAAGTAAGTGGCTAATCACAACTGGCCACTGTAATTAGGGACTTACTATACTTGACGTAAACTGAGTGTTACCTTGAATGACCACGTTAGTGTTTGAATCTTATAGTGTGTTAGAAGATGGTTGGCAGTAGATCTTCGAAGCTTCCCGAGGTGGAGGCGGTGGTGGACGTGGTTCTGAACCACGGGTCACAAGAGAAAGGTCTAGGGCTGAAAGAGTAGCCATGAGGAACATGAGACCCCTCATCAGGAGGGCAGTGATGAGAATGCTAATCAGAGAGCCTCGATGAGAGAGGCAGTCATGGAGGAAGTGCAATAGGTCATGCAGACGATCTTACCGTCGGTGGTGACCAAAGTTATAAAGGTTGTTAGAGACGAGGAGAGACAGGAAAGGGGTAGACCTTCGGGTGAAAGGAGACGACCCGAGACTGAAATGGTTTTCTTCGATGATGAAGAGGAAGAAGAGGAAGAGCCTGCGCCGGAGGCGGCACGAGGCTGTAACTATAGGGCGTTTCAATGATTCAAGCCCCCAACTTTTGATGGAAATGGTACTGCTGCTACTGCTCGCCGATGGGTGAGAGAGATGGAAGTTGTATAGAATATCAACGAGTGCTGGGAGGATCAGAAGGTAAAGTTTGTTGTCCATTCTTTTATGGACTCGGCTCTGTGCTGGTGGGACAATATAGCCCAAGCCGAGGGTAGTAGAGCTATCGGAAGGATGAGATGGCCGTAGTTGAAGAGGCTGATGATTGGGAAGTTCTGTCGTCACCGAGAGATGGACAAGGTCGAGAGGGAGTTCCTGCAACTGGGGGCAGGAACCCTGACACATCAGCAATACACCACCAAATTCAACGAGATGGCACGTCTGGTGCCGGATCAGGTGACACCTCTTTTGCAAAAGATCAAGAGGTATATTCAGGGCTGGCGGTGGACATCTGTAGGCACATGATCGCTACCCGACCGAGCACGTTTAGGTCGGAAGTTGACCTGGCGGGAAGATTATACGACGAGCAAGGGGTAATGACGATGACAGACGAAGGGGAGGAGCGAGCCTATGTTAAGAAGGGGAAAGGAAGGAGAGACAATGATGGTGGATTTGGGTATGGAGGTACAGTGTCGAGGGACGATGATCAGAAGAGAATAGAAAGAAAAGGAGAGATATGCAACAAGTGTGGCCGAGGCCACGAGGGGGAGTGCAAGTGGGGACTGAATGTATGTTTTTAGTGTGGAAAGGAGGGCCATAGAGCGAGGGACTGTCAAATGGCTAAATGCTACGACTATGGCAAGACAGGACACATGAGCGAAGACTGCAAGAAGTCGAGGGTAAGAAGCTCCGGTACGAGGAAGGAGAACAGAGGGTGAAGGCTAGAGCCTTCACTATAACCGAGAGGAGGCTACGTCAGACTCTGAGGTAACGTCAGGTACATTCTTGCAAGTTTAGATTTATGCATCTATGCTATAATTGTGACGCTAGTAGTAGTTTTGTTGCTGCTATTTTCTGTGATGTTGCACATTAGGGGTAGGAAGATCGATGACCCCTTCGATGTAAGAATTTTTATTAGTAAGTCTACCAGGTTACCTAATGCCCTAGATGATTGTGCGATAGAATTGAGAAAGAGCGCTTGTTCCTGCTAGGCAGTTCAAGACAAACTTAGGTAGGTAGACATGCATCTTCGGGTGAATTGATCAGTAGTCTATGACCCAAACCCCAAGTGTTGCAAGAAGATGGATTGCTCAACCGTGCACAACCAGAGTTCAGTGACGACCTACGACAATGAAGTATGAGAAGGCTTCGACCAGGAGAGCGGATTGCTTGATCGAAATCGAGTAAAGCTAATATTAAAGTGTAGAGGGTCATTCTCAGTTGTTGCTCAGGTAGGAGAAGTGGCACATCGACTGGAGCTACCTGATGAGTTAAGTGGAATTCATCTGATATTCCATGCCTCTCGTCTAAGAAAGAGCTCAACCGATGAGGATATGATCATGCTACTAGAGAATACTGAGATGGACCAAGCATTCAACCACGAGAAGCAACTGGTGACCATTACTAATAAGAAGAAGAGAATAGGCTAAGGAGGATGATGGTTTCACTTGTGCGAGTGTAGTGAAGCCCAAAGAGATCTAAGTGTAAGTGTAAGATCAAAGAAGAGGTGAACAGTGTTACCCATAACTATTCAAGAAGCGACAGGTTTCGGGGACGAACCTCTTTAAGGGGGGTAAACTTGTAACACCCCGAAATTTCTACTTAAACGAAAGGAAAAGAAAAGTAAATAGAAGAATAGAAACTGTGCGCAAGTAGAGTTGAATCGAAGTGGGTCTTGAACTGGAAGAGTGTTGCTCAAATGCTACTGAAGGTGAGTTTCTAGAACCCCTCTTTTACTGATTTTCAACTGATTTGGGGCTATTATGCATACTAAGTAAACATTTTGAAAGAAACCGTGGGTTTACAACTTTATGTTCGATGATGTATGTATGTTATAGTGTTGATTATGGGTTAGTGACGAAGAATAGCATGCTTAGATGGCCTTAGTATGTTAGATCTATGTTTACGTATGATTGGAATGGCGATCGGTGAAATTGATAGCATAGAAAATATTTCAGAATGTTCTGATGAACATGAACAGTGGTCCATGCGCCCAAAGGTGGCTTATGCGCCCAAATAGTTGTCCATGCGCCCAGCATGTTGGCCATGCGTCTAAGTGTTGCCCATGCACCCAAGGGTGGGTCATGCGCCTAAACAATGGTCCATGCGTCTAACTGTTGGCCATGCGTCTAAGTGTTGGCTATGCGGCCAAGTGTTGGTCATGTGCCTAAATAGTGAGCATGCGCCCAAAATGAATGAAACGGCTAAGTGTTGTCCATGCACCTAAATAGTGCCCATGCGCCCAAATGAATGAAACGGCTAAGTGTCAAGTGATGCGCCTGAACAGGGCAGAAGCGCCCAAATAATACCCATGCGCCCAGACTATTTTACACTTAGAATTTTTATGCCCATGCGCTTGGAAGGTCCCATGCTCCTAATTTGGACTTGAGGTTTTCTAAGTTATTTTTAAGGGATAAAATGGGAAGTTAGGCCTGGTTATGATGTGATGGCTTATGTTTGATGTGTGTTATGCATGTATGATGTTGCCTATATGGTGATGGTTTATGTTTATGTATGTTCCTTATTATGTATGTATGTCTTCCCTTGGCTTTGCATTGAACGTTAATAAATGTAATGAAAGTATTATGTAATGCAAAGTGGAAGATAATGAAAAGAGGAACGTAATGATTGAATGCATGCATGAATAAATAAATGAATAAAAGAGAAAGTATAGAAAGGCTTGCAAGCACATGTATGAGGTGACTCTGTGTCGCAACAGACACGAAAGAGGTCCTTGTCGCGTATCCCGGTCCTATGTTAGTCTTCGGACATGAGTCGGGAGTTTGTGAGCAGGCCCCGGCATAGTATCAGTCTTCGAACATGAGTCAGGGGTATTGCATGAGACAGGATACAGGTCGCGTACTCCGGTACTGTGTCAGTCTTCGGACATGAGTTGGGGGTTTGTGAGCAGGCCTTGGCACAGTATCAGTCTTCGGACATGAGTCGGGAGTATTGCATATCACGAAAGTGACGGATGATGAGATCCGTGTCGCGTATCCCGGTACTATGTCAGTCTTCGGACATGAGTCGGGGGTTTGTTTATCTGGCCCCGGCACAGTATCAGTCTTTGGACATGAGTTGGGGATATTGCATGACACAAGATAATGAGGTGAGCGACTTTGTGTTGCAACAGACTCAGATGGAGTTAAATCCCTATGATTGACTCGTGTGGGATCTTTGTCGCGTATCCCGGTGTTGTGTCAATCTTCGGACATGAGTCAGGGGTTTGTGAGCAGGCCCCGACACAGCATCAGCTTTCGAGCATGAGTCGGGGTTATTGCAAGAGACAAGATTCGAGTAATAATGAGTAATGAACGAAAGATAATGTATGAAAGAACGAATCTATGAATGAACGTTAATGAATTATCATAATAATGTACTGAACAGGATCCTTGTCATTCGACCTAAGTAATCGTGGCTGAGTGCCACGAAGAGGGTCAAGTCTGACCGGATCTAGAAAGAGAAGTGAACGATAATATAATACGTTGAATGAACGAAGTTAATGAACGTAATGACGAAGATGATAATGATATTATCTGTATGTACGTATGATGCATGATCACAAGCGATTGTAAGTATAGTATGTTTTGAAATAAAGTAAAGAACGGTTTTAACACAGAAAAGTATGTTTTATTATAAAACTAGAACTCACTCAGAGTCGCTGACATTTTTATGCATAATAGTTGGCAGGTATGTTGATGCTGAGGAGTTACAGGCATGGATGCATAAGCTACTGGGAACATTTGAGGCTGGCATCCGTATTTTGACATGTATTTTAAGATGAAAACAAATGTTGTAAATGAATGACATGACATGTTTTTAGTTATTAATTGAAAGTTTTAATTTCCGCTGCAAAATAAGTATACGTTTTATAACGTTTTTAGTGCAATGAATGACCAGCTTCAAGCGTCCCGGGAACGGGGCCTTACAACACCATTTTGTTGAGGAGTTCTAGAAGCACTATATTGTCTGGCAATTCCTTTTGAGTTACAGATAATTCGAGAACATTATTCTTACACTCAGTCCCTTGATCGCTTCTAATTATTTTAACATTGTGATGAATTTAATTTTCTATTTTAAGAATGAAAGACTTTAAAGTTTCAGTAGTTTCATCTTTAGTTCTTAAAAGAATACCTATGTAAATTTAGTAAAATCATTAACAATCACAAAACAATATGATTTCCTTTCGATGCTCATTATACTTGTGGGACCAAATAGATCCATGTGCAAAAGTAATGGTGTTGTGATAGAGTGAACTTCTTTGGATTTATGAGGAACCTTGTGTTGCTTTCATTTTTGACATGCAACATAGTCATCCTTGTAGAAAAATTCCTTTTTAGGCATGTCATGTACCAAGTTATTCTTAACCAAGTTGTTCATAGTTTTTAAATTAACATGACACATTCTTTTATGCCATAGAGTTGACTCATCACCATTAGCTTTGGACAGAAAGCATGATACTTCACCTAGTGGGGAAGCATTATTCATATCTAGCTTGTGTATATCCCTTTTCTTAGGAGATCTAAGAAGCACCAATTCAAGAGGAATTGTCATCCCGGGTTTGAGGATAATGTACTCATGTTCTGCGAAGAGCATTTGGTGCTTTGACCACAAGTTAAGAAACACTTAAAAGATTGTTTTCAAGCTATTTGACAAAGTTTACTTTATCTACTTTCAACTTACCATTAGATACACTACCTCTTCCTGAAATGTATCTTCCGGTTTCAGCTCCAATTGAACAGGTCCTCCATCAAAATATTGAAATTGTTGAAGAAGAGATATGTTCCCTGTCATGTGCCTGGAACATTCACTATCCATAATGCATACATTTCCATTTTTTCATATGGATGTCCCTACAAATTAGGTGAAAGGATTTGTTACTAGTGGAAACCCAGCCTTGTTGGTCTTGGACTTTTTCAATGTGGATGACATAATTGAACCAAAATGTATGCAACATATTTTTTGATCTTCTATTCCATCATTTGGTTGATCAATATGGATGAGCTTGATGAAGCTTGACCAGCATAGCTTTTTTCCGAGGCTTCTTTCTTCTCGGAAGAGGCTTTCACCACCTTTTCTTCTTAAGCATTCTTCTTCTCGAAAGGATTCAAAGAAATTCTTTTGTACTTTTGAATTTTCTTTGTCTTGTCTTCCGAAGCTATTTTCCTTTCGGAAGAATGAGTTTCTCCGAAAGCAACTTGGCTTCAAAAACAAGTTTCCTTTTCTTAACACTTGGACCATGTGATAAGCTCCAAATGTGAACCCCCCTTGACTCCTTCTTTCTTAACATTGACATAATATGTGTTTGTAGGATTGTAGTAACAATCTTTAGCCATGTGGTTATGCATACCACACATTAGCATTCAATGTTACCCTTCATGGGGTGAGATGGCTGTTGTTTCTTTCATTTTCTTTCATTATCAATAGTATTCCCCTTTAACAAGATAGGAGTGCTCATACTACACTCTTTTCTTGGATTAGAACTTCTAACAACTTGGAATCCAGTTGAGATAAACACACCTTTTTTGCTTTGAGTCTATCTTCAGCTTGGATTCAGCCACTTTCGTGGCAGTATTTTTGGTTGCCATGGCTTCATTTCTTCTAGCTTTAGTGGTTAGAGGTTGATCATCATTGGTGCGAACAAGTTTTTCTACCCAATCCTTTCTTGTTATGGTCTCCATAGTTGCATTATTCTTCTTCTCATGAGGTAGAGAGTCAACAGATTAAACCTCTTGCTCTTATGTACCATATCTTGGTTGTCTTATAAACTCGTAAGAGTGTGGTGGAGCAATTTTATTGGTTCCCAACCCACTTTTGTTTTGATAACAGACCTTTGAATGGGAGGATGATGCAAGAATGGTTTTGAAATTATGCTCTTCAATAGCTTACTTCTGTGCTTTAGCCTCTACTGGGCTTGAGCCTCAATTAACTTGGAATTAAATCTTTTATTTGAGCCATATAGTTGGAGTGTTTATGTTTTAAAAAGGATACAGTTTCCTCTAACACATAGATTTTCATTTTATAGTTAGTTTCTGTCCATTTAAAATCAGATTTTAAGATCTTTAAGGACTCAATATCATCTTTGATTTCCATGTTATAGTCCTGATATAATTGACTTTAGCAATACAAGCTACATTACACAGATGTTCATATACCTTGCTATCATATGTTCCAGCCATGAGTGTTTGAGCAGGGGACACATCTTGCACCATGAAGCTTCAATTCAGTAAACTTTTTGAGCAACATCAAAAGTTTGTTGTTCCTTGACTTTGTAGCAGCTTTAAATGTGACAGGATGTGTGGAGACTTTAATGGCTCCTGTGTTGGATTTAGGAGCTATGCATTCCCTGGTAAAATGACCAACTTGATTGCAGTTGTAGCACTTGCCCTTGGTTTTGTCAAACCCAATTTGTTGTTGATTAGGTTTTGAGGGAATTGGCTTCCAATTGTTTTGAAGAACTTCTTTGCTATATAAGTCAGCAGAGCCATTTGTGGTACTATATCCATGTATTTAACATCATCTGGGCTGAAACATTCTTAATCATGAAAGAAAAACTTAAAGTCACTCAAACTTAAAGTCACTAGAATGTTCATTTCCTAAAAAAAGGCACAATGTTCGGGAAGGAACTTGATTAAGCCTGTTGAGACCTTGGTGTCTCATGAAAAGTGATGTATGGCCTAGAAGAACATGATGGCTGCTGGGAGTAAGTCAGGTACCATTGGGGCTAGGGGTTTCTTGACCCCTCAGCAACAACTAAACCATTGCTAGTAGAAGAAGTAGAGGTTCAACCCATATGGTGGGAAATTACTACTAAATAGATACTACATTACTAGTAGTAAGGTATCTTAGATAAAATACTATCCTAGATAAGATTGGCATGACATGTCCACGACTTACCTTTTGGTTACCAACTATAGTGAATAACTGTACTAACTAATATACGATGAGCAATGAATAAATTATGGTCAACTACATGGGCCTGGGAAAACGCCATGTAGTATCTCAGAAGTTGTAGCAACTTGTAAGAAAAACCATTCTATTATCCACTGATTTATAGTAGATCCTTCCAAAGGTTGATTGGCTTCGGAAGAATTTATACGTTGGAAGAGTCTACTTCTTCCGAGACTTTTGCTGATTTGTAAGTCTTTATACTTTGGAAGTTGTTTGCCTTGAAGTCTTCCAAGTGTTTGTCTTCAAAAATTGGTTTCACTTTGTCTTCGAGAAATAGAGTTCCTTTTTCGGAAGTTCTTCTTCATTTGTCTTCGGAAGTGCAGCTTTGCCTTTGGAAGTCTTCAACAGTTGTACCAAAAATTATTCCAAGTGTTGGTTTGGTTGCAATAGCCTTATATGTCTTAATAGATAGATAATGCCTGACATCTTCAAAATCATGAGCAAAACCACTATTGGTTTCTTAAGGGTAGAAATGAGCATGGTCCTAAACATGTTAGAGCTCTTTGCTCAAGTGACAACTTGGCAAAACTAGCCAATGTTGAACCCACAACTTTTACATCTTCACCACCCACACAACCATAAATAAACATCACTACCAAAGAAAATCCAAGCGAACCCCTGCTCAGTCTAATTTGATTGAGCAGGCCCCCATACACTCATCCATGCAAGAGGAGATGGAACCAAGAGCTCCCACTTCCCATGAAGAGAAAATCACTCCTCTCTTTTCAATGATCAATGCTGAGTTTACATATGATCAGCTTGATGAGCTCATTACACAAGTTGCACACCTTCACTCTGAGTCTTAAAACTCATGTTAACAACATTCACGGGACAATTACCATCCCTAGCCTTTCAACTTAAACCAATCAATCCCTGTCCTCCAATTCTATTATGATGAGGATATTAGATTCAGTGAGTACCATGAGACTCTCTTCTCCTCCCTACTAAAGGAGAGATCAGTGCTCTTGAAACTCCTATATCTAGCCTAATCATCCAACCCCAACTATGGGGAATCTTCTTGAACAAGTTCAGGAGGTCCACATGGAAGAA
Organism: Flaveria trinervia; assembly: GCA_025506515.1. Classification (NCBI taxonomy): domain Eukaryota; kingdom Viridiplantae; phylum Streptophyta; class Magnoliopsida; order Asterales; family Asteraceae; genus Flaveria; species Flaveria trinervia. Next base: position 23,546,386 of record CM046443.1, read on the forward strand.
GGACTTACCTTAAAAAAGTGATGACATCATTAAGACCTCAACTATAGAAACCCATCCCCTTGACACTTCTCTTGAAGCTATCATGATGTAAGAGAAATCCAGACACAAAGAACTGATGGCAAGTACTAAGGGAGATGACGTTGGTTATATTCTCTTATCCCTTCCCTATGATTTTTCTAATGAATATGACCGGAGACTTACAATTAAGGGTTCACAACTATCAAAAACATGCACCTATTTGGTTTCAAAGGTAACTCACCTGGAAGCTTAGGTGGCTACCTTACAAAGGCAGGTCCTTAATCGGCAACTTGAATTCACCGATCTCAAGGGCAAGTTAGCTTAGAGGACTGCCAGGCGTGTTCTATCACTTCCACAAAAACCTTTGGATATTATGGACCGAAGCTCTAGCTTATTTATGCAAGTGGATGATGCTACCAAAAAGGGGGAGAAAGTCTTAACTATAGTCACAGATACTAAGAACATTGCTCAGAGTATGGACATTGAGGCCTCAACATCCTTATTTGCAATTGTCCACACTCAACAACCTCCTCAAGCCCAAATCAATATGGATACCTTGATTCAAATCTTAATTGAGGAAGGAATACCAAGGGCTATGTCTAACTCATCCTATCCTGCAAACAACCTAATAGTAAGATAGAGAGATTAAAATAATAGAAGAGCTCTGGTACTCTATAGATCTCAAGGTCAACAAGAAGTGTTCAATTTTTAGACACTAAGATACTATGAGAGTTGTCCTCTAGAAAACCTGCCCCTTACTAGCCCAAATCATAAGAAGCAACCTAATAGGTTGGATAAGAAATCAAGCTAAGGTTACTTGAAAAGTTCAAGAGAAGATCAAAGCTATATAGATAGAGGCTTGCAAGGAAAATAGTAGGTTAACTATACATTAAGGCAAACCCTAAGATTAGCTTCAAAAGGGGAAACTTTAGTTAAAGGTCTAAAAGTAGAACCAATAAACCTTAAGACTAGAACTGCTTTAGCACCCAGTACACTTAGTGAGACACCAGTTAGTGAAGGTGTTTCAAAGCCTCTCTATAGCTAGATCTTAAGTGCACCAAGTGAAGAAGGCCAAAGCTATCTCTATCCTGAGTCACATTGGCTAGTGATTTACAAAGGGAAGAGGATTCTTACCTTTAAGGAGATTGAGGAGGAGAACTTGGAGAAGAAGAGGAAGACAAGGGGAAGAGGACAAGAGAGACCCCTAGCTTTATGCAACCTACAATCAGGGCTGCCCCTAGGCCAAACACTTAGGAGGATAAGTTATGGGCGGGCAAATTAAATTATATGGGGTCTAGGAACTATAACATTGCTGAAATAATCTCTCTTCCTTGGATGAGTATAATGAACTCGCTGACCCTGAAAGTGTCAAAATAGAAGAAGGAGGTTGAGGACGTAGAATTGCTCCTCAAAAACAAAGAAGAACGGAAGAGAAAAAGATTATACAAAGCCCCTGTCCTCTCACCAGTTCAAGAAAGTCCTGACATATAGACTTTGCCAATTGAACAGGAAACTCAAGTAGGTAGGGAACAAGATAGCCAAAACATGATAACCTACATGAGTGCCACATGCCTTTATCTGGCAGCAGCCCTACTTCCCTTATCATATGAGTATATGGAGTTTGAGTACCTAAAGCAGCTAGAGCAAGAAGTGCTAAAACGAAAATAAAGTCGCTAAAAGGAAAATGATGAAAGAGGCTGCTAAGTCAAGAGCCACCATCAGAGCCAATCAAAAGAACTCTACTAATAGAATGAAGATGATGAGCTTTATTGAAGCTGTATAGGTTCTCGGTAAGGAGACTTGATCTAATGTCTTTATCTGTAATCAATGAGCAAATTAGATTGATTAAGGAGAAGATTAAGAAGAGTGAGCTGGTAGACTTGTATTCTCCACCAAGTCAGGCTACACCTGAAGCTAAGGTTAAGGTTGAACCCCAAGAGGGAGCACAACTTGGGTCTAGTCCTGAATCACAACTAGTTTCATCTTTTGACCTACAATAGGGTCCTAAATATTTTCTTCTGAACATGTGAAGGGAAATGACCCAACTGAGAAGCATAAAGAAGGAACATCATACTAAAGACCAGCCTTTTTATTTAAAATATAGAAAAAGGAAGAGGATGGCCATTAGAAGGGACAATAAGAAGAAGGATAAGTCCAAGACATCCACCTTTGTACCTTAAGATAAGTCAGAACATCTTGAGGGTGAACAAGAAAAGGTTGCTCAACCAACTCCACTACAAGTAGAGCCTTATGCTGTTGAGAGATCCATCTTCTCTTACGCTTTCTCTACAACCCAGATAGATGGTATGTCACAAGAGATCAAGGGGGTCAAGACATATACTTCTGGTAAAATATGTTTGACCTTCCTCTACATTGATCTCTATGACATAATAAGGTACTTTGAGAGTGTGAGGAATTCGGACCAACTAATTAAAAAAGGAATGGTCCTGATTCTGATGAGGAGTGTCAAAAAATGAAGATCAAGACTCAAAGTCATCGTCAAGGTTTTATAACATCAGCATAGGGCGAGTTTGTAATAGTTAACTTAAAGGTTGATGCAACCCAATGTTCTCTCAGCATGCATACTGAAGTACAAAGGGAGTTACTTCGGAAGATTTGATAAAAGCAATAAGAAATTCTCTATGTGTCAAATCTTCCGAAGCTAAAGACCATTTCTTCTGAAGTCAACGATGAAATCTTCCAAAACTTTAAGATAAAGTCTTTTGAAGCTAAGAGATTGATTTGTTCCATAAATAGAGAAGATAAGCTTTCTCTGACATGTTTTCATAAAAGCTGAACAACTTTTCGTTACAATCTGTGAAAACTCATCAATTTTAGGAGTTGGTGATTTCTTCATACTTTTGTTAATTGTAAATTAAGGTTTTAAAGTTTGTAACTTTCTATTTTGTAATTTTATCTTTTTCATCTTAAATATCGTTTTTTGATTAATAACTTTTTGTTATATATAATATTTTGTTTATTTTAGTTGTTTAATATATGTGGTTATTAAAGTTAGTGTTATAATAGTTCTAATGGTTTTCACCCAAACAAGAAAGGGCAGTGATATTACAGGGGTAGAAGATGCTAGATGCAGATGTGGTCTGATAAAATGCAAGTACTGTTCACGTATAACTTGTAAATATTATAGTTACAATGCTTCACTTTGCAAATGATTTTGTTATAATTGTTTTAATGTTTCCTTATAAGATTGTTTTTTTTAAAACAATACTCTTTTATTCAGTTAACAAATACGTGGTTAAAACTGTATCATGATACTTTTGCATTTGCAATTACCATTTGGATAACGACATAAACACTAACATAACATGATATTATTTTCTTAAAAGCAACTTCATATATATATTTCTTTTAAATGTACAAGATTGCATTTTTTTAAATCGTGGTTAAAGATCGTTGTACATTATGCAATGAAAATTTGTGTTTTGGAAAAATTATGTAATTTTACAAGTTTATAAAAGAATATAAGTAATTCTCCAAAAATTTTATCAAAATATAAAAGAAAACTATGTATTATATTAGTCAGGAAGTAAAAAGTTTAGCTGTAAAGAAAGGGATTTAGAAAATAAGGCAAATATGGTTTGTTCAATTAAAAAGAATTTAACACTATCATTATATTAGTTTGATCGGGCTTTTGCATAAATTTATGCTATATAAGAAAATAAATATTTTTATAGACATGTAACAATTTTTTGGTGAAATCTAAACTTTTATTACCCGTTTTTTTCCTTCAAATAAAAATGATTATAATTAAGTAAACTAAATGATTAAATATCCAAACTATTAATATTCATATTTTATACTAGATGTAGTAGACATTTTCTATGCACCAAACTCGATAACATAAACATAAGTAAGATTCTAAATATCATTAAAAGATAATTAAAATGTACTCTATACCCGTAGGGCACCAAATTCTTAATGGGCCAAACAAAAAACTTTTCTTCTTATTGTTGGTTCAATTTGGAATCTAAACATTGTTTAACAATTACATCTGTTTTAAAGAGTACGTCTAGTGAATGAATTTTATCTACATAGTATATAGGTAACATTAGTTAAACAATCATTAAACATATTCTAACAAAAACATACTAATTCATATTATTTTAATTATCCAATTTTAAAATATAATTTTATAATTTTTTAGTTTCTATTATTTCTTATTTATAATTTCTAAATATTCAATACTATGTTTATTAATGGTTAAGTCATGTAACATAAAAAATATTAATAAAATTTAATGATTTTAATATTTAAATTTTTTTACTCATGTATTCCAAAGTTTTTAACTAAGTATATAATATATAATACGTAATAGCCCTTGCAATTAATATTTTTTTTATTTTGTATTAATTTAACTAATCTATCAATACTAATAAAAGAATGTTTTTATATGATACTTGGTATAATTTTAGACCATCTAATTTTAATTTTTTTTTCTCTCTCCTATTAAACAATTACCTTAAATACTTATAATACTATTTAATTTTTTTGAGATTAAAAGTTGTTTTTCAATAAATTCAAAAATAGATGCTTTTATAAATTTAACTTCTAAATAAATAATATTGAAAAATAAGAAATTTTTCTAAAAACAACAAACATGTTTAAAAATATAAAGTATTTTAAAATGGTTTTTTAAATGATTTTTTTATGAAAAAAAATAACTAAAATTAGGAGTTATAATTAAAAAAATTAATACTGATATTTTTTAAAATGGTTTTTTTTTGCATAAAATGTTTATTAAAAATGCAATTAGGGTTTTAAAAAAAAGTTTAAAATAATGATATCATTGTTTTATACTTATATTATCACATATATGCAATTCAATCATATCGTTTTATAATTATTATATTTTCATTACTAATTATTTAAGATTTTATTTATTCAACCCGTATAATACATGGTATCTAATAGTATATAATATAGAATACATAATAGCCCTAGAAACTAAAAAAAAAACTATTATATTTATATGTATTATATGAATCTTAATTAGAAGGTATTTCTGGAAAATATCTTCATCTACTTTTACCACGACGAGTTTTATATTTAATAATTTAAAATTATTTTATTTTACATAATAGGTGCGTTAATCCAATTAAATGGTTTCATAATTATATATATCTATAGACTATACTTCATAAATTTCGGTTTTGTTTTTCTACTTCAAATCCTATGTTATGCTGATCTAATAAACCTTAGTCATTCTTTAACACATTGTAAAGCTACATGTTACATGTATAGGCCAAGCCACAAGCATTGAATACTTAAATAGAGGAAATCCCAAGACTACGTTTTGGGACATGGTATATGTAAAAGTTATAAGATAAGCCTACATGTTATAGACTTAATTTATGATTTATAATTTATGAGCTAAAGTTCTACTTGCTTAATCCACAATATGAAGTACAATCTACAGTCTTAGTGAAACAAGTTATGCTAAAAAAACTTATAGGTTTTAAAGTCCTGGGTTTAAGCATACCGGGTATGAGTTACAACCATTGGCTTAATCTATAAGTTTCGGGCTAAAAGATGCATGCTTAATCCATAACATATGTGTACATTTAGATACATTTTTCTAATTTCGTAATAGTTTTCACCAAGCATTCCAGGCTTTTAATCCTTCGTACCATGTTCATATTGTGGTTACACAAAAATGAGGTTAGAGCCCATGAGTTGTATATTAAACATATAAGGTTTAGCACATAACTTGTGGTTAGACCTATAGTAATAAGCCTAAATTATGAAAACGATATAAGCTTTAGCTCATAACTTGTGTGTTGATACATGTATGTCCCTAGATCATGATATGTGATGTAATAGATCTTGTTTGGTATGATTAATGAAATGATATTGATAGTTTGTTAGTTATAATGTTTAATGTTTCATTAATGTGTTGACATTGGATTGGTTAATTAGGTTAGTGATTGCTTGAATGATTACATATAATGTTTATTAATTAATACATTCAAACTTAACAGAATGAAGTTCTCATGTGAATGGCTCATGCGAATGAACCATACGCATGAATAACTTCACACGATTGACTCAGTCGCACGACTGAACCAGGAGACTGGATCAGTCGTACGATTGTAACATAAGATTGGCTCAGTCGCACGACTGAACACTCAGTCGTACGAATGAATCAACCGCATGGTTCAATCGCACGACTGAACCATACTAATGGTTCAAACCGCGTGAAAAAGAAGGAAATCGATCAATTACGATTCCAGACGTACCCTAGCCGTCCAGAAACCTCCAATTCGTCTCCAAGTTCATAGAACACATTAGATCGATTCCCAATCGATTTCTAACAGTAGTTTCAATCTTGATTGATTCTTCGTGTGTTCTCACTGATTGGATCGCCAATCAAATAGGATTCCGCACTATTTGATCTGGTTTACACGTTAATCTCTAGGTATTTCGGTCAAATACCAGGTCCTAACAAGTGGTATCAGAGCATTGGCTCTTGATTACGTGTGATTCAATCAAGATTGATAAAAAGTTTGTGTTTTTGCACTAAAAACGCAATCTTTTGTGTCAAAAGTGATCTTGGACGTTCCCTGCTCATCAAAGTTTGGTTTCTACGGACTTAGGCAATTCAACCTTGCGAAAGTTCGAATTTTTACGGCTAAAACACGTTTAACCTAGAAATTTTCGCATAACAGCAGCTTCAGTCGCACGAGTGAGCCATTCGCACGACTGGACTCATTCGCATTGCTCAGTCGCACGATTGGACATAGTCGTATCTCCATTCGTACGATTGAACCGTTCGGTCGCACGGTTCATACGCATCAGATTCATTCGCACGACTGAGCTAATCACTTAGTTCAGCCGCACGATTGAACCAGTCGTAGAGTTCATACGCACGACTGAGTGTTCATACGCACGCCTAGTCCATTCGCACCCTTCAGTCGGCCGAGTAAAATTGCTTATTAGACTTAAAGTTATTTACAATGGAAGATCAAATGTCAGCCTTTACTGCTGGGAAGGACTCTAGGATCCAGAACCTGCTGCTACTTGAGAGTGAGGTGGGTAATCATAATAAACCACCAAAGCTTTTAACGTTAGATGAGTTTCCCCACTGGAAACAACGTTTTGAGATCTACCTCAATGGAGTGGATCCGAATCTATGGGAGGCCATCGAGATTGGATATAGTACACCGTGGGAGCCGATGGAGTAAAGTTAACCTTAGGAGGGATGACAGACGCGCAGAAAGTCAAATATAATGCAGAGAAGAGGGTCTATGCATTGATTACACAGTCTATCCCTAAAGAGATATTCCACCAGTACTCAGAATAAGCAGTCCAAGAAACTATGGGATGAGCTAGAGAAGAGGTACGACGGGAATGCCTCGTTGAAGGCAATCAAGGCTAAGGAGTTAAAGAAGGAATTCGACAACTTCTCATCGATGGGAAACGAGAGTTTGGACGATGTTATAGATAGATTCTACCATCTGATGAGTGAACTGCATACACATGGGGTGGCTACTACCATGGAAGAGAAAGTTAATAATTTTGCAGACGGATTGCCTGAAAAATGGGTTTCATTCGTGTCTAATCTTAGACAGAATGGAATGCTGTCAAAACTGGATATTAATGACTTCATTCTTAAGTTGCGAGAAGAATCACTTAGAATGAAGTACAGAGCTCAGAAGTCTACGTACAATCAAAATCCAGCTTTATACAATGCCACTCCTCAAGCTAAGACATCTGGAGCACCCCTCCAGACTGCATTTGTGTCTAGCTCATCGAGTCCTACACATGCACCTGCTTCAGGTTCAGAAACGTCAGGGTCTTCTTGTACCCAATACATTGGATCTGAAGCGAATGCTACTAGACTGAAGACCGAGAACCTCGGTAATGTGACTGTGGAAGTAGCTCGAGAGCACATGGATCTATTGGCAGCAATGGTCCATTCCTATGATGAACTTGTTGCTGGAAAGATTGGAAACTGCCATCTGGCAGACGAGGACTACGAGCAGGTGGACGAAATGGAGCTTGAGAGAATGGACATAATGTGGGCCTTAGCAAGTGCTGTCCGGAGGGCGAAGAAGTTTGTGAAAAAGACTGGACAGAACTTGGTTGCTACTAAGGATACCACCTTTGGCTTCGACAAGAGTAAAGTGACCTGCTTTAACTGTGGTGAAAAGGGGCACTTCAAGAGAGAATGTGTGAAGCCAAAGAAGACTGGGAACGGGAACCCGTTCTCATCCTTCACTCGTCTAGACAAGCAAACTACCAGTTCTACTTCCTCAAACAAGGACTCAAAAGCCTTGACTGCTCATGATGATGAAGGACAGGATTGGAGCTTTAGGTTTGTCTCACCAGGGGAATCAAACATTGCAAATGTAGAAGATATTGACAGTGATTCCGCTAGTGAAGGAGATCTAGCAGTTGAGATAGCAATGTCACATAGTGAAGAAGCAACTGCAACCGAGGTCAGTTACAAGCCAAAAGTGGAGACTACCATGTCAGAGACAGAAAAGACAGAAGCAAAAGAATCAGAATCATCTGATACTGCATTGATGGCAAACGCTTCTGAATCAGCTCAGGTAAGTACTACTGACACAATGTTTAATAATCATGCTTGTTCTGATTGTGATGCCTTTAGGAATAGCATAGATGCTAAATTTGCTAGGTTATTAGATCATAATGATAACTTGATAAAAGATTTGCATCTATGCACTGAGGCTAATAGGGTATTAAAACAAAATGAGCTCAGTTATAAAGAAAAGATAGACCTTTTGACTAAACAGCTTAGGGAAACCGAAGTAGTTGCCTTTAATCAAGCTAATGACATTAGGTATTATCTAAACTCCCTAGAAGACACTAAGAAGCAAAAGGCAGTTCTAGAAGTAGAAGTAAATTCACTAAAACAGAAACTGCATAGTTGGACTAGTTCGTCGCACATAGTCCAACACTTAGTGAAAGAAAGGAACAACGGGGAGGGACTGGGTTATAAAGTGGTTCCGCCACCACCTGAGACTTTGATGAACACTAAAACTAGACCTTAAATAGTAATCCCATCAAGGATCATGTAGTGTCTACTCCTCTTGTTAGTGATCCAGATTCCTTATGTTCATCTATTGACACTGGAAACAAACAAAAGGAGACCACTTCAAAGGCAAAGGGTAAATTGCCTTGTGTTAATCTGGAAAAGGAATTTGAAAAGGTTAACTTAAAGTCAGGTTCAAACAAAGTCAAATCAGAACCAAAAAGGGCTTTTAAGGATAATCTTTCACATACTTCAAGTCAAAGACCAATTAACCAAAAAGAAAAGGATGTCAAACAGGTTAAATCAGTTAATTTTGTTAAACCAGTAAACACATCAAAAGAACCAGAGTCAAAACCTAAAGTGAGTGATGTTACTAGAGTGTCACACACGTCTCCACAAAGAAAGTTTAATCATAAAGTTGATAGCAGGGCGTGCTACAACTGTGGAGAATGTGGACACATTGCTTCCTACTGTCCTTATTATCAGACACCTAGGAAGAAGATTGAACTTCAGGACTCAAAACCTAAGTCTTCTAAGAGGAGCTCTTTAACTCCACCTAGAAGAACTAGTGAACAGAAAGTTCAATCCGTTAGCCAGTCGACTGTTTATCACAAACAGGCATTGCACAAATCTGGCTTATGGAAAGAGAAGTCAATCTCTATGTCTGATAATGATGACAAGAAGGAACCTGAGCTACCCTCACCTTCTAAGGGTCAATGGGTTGAATTTCTGATGTGTGATGCCTCTGGGAAACCCAAGCCAGTAAAGGCTTGGGTTCCTAACCTAAACTAATCCTTTACCTTGTATGTGCAGGTTGTTCAATACAGTGCTGAAACTAACACGTGGATAGTAGACAGCGGAGCATCCAGGCACATGACAGGAAACAGAGCTCTTTTATCAAATGTCAAACAAATAAAAGGAGGGCATGTCGTTTGCTGGAAACAAGGGAGGATATATCACAGCTCAGGGAGAAGTTGGAAATCAGAAAGTTAAGTTTGATAGGGTGAACTACGTCCAGCAACTTCAAAACAACTTACTCTCTGTTTCTCAAATATGTGATAAGGAATTTAAAGTCATCTTCGACAACAAGAAGTGTTATGTACTGAAGAAAGACTACGTGATCCCAGAGGACCAAGTTTGATGACTGCTTCAAGATATAAAGATCTTTATGTCTTGGATCTGTCAACAGCTTCTACAATGGATCATGAGGTTCAGTGTTTTCTATCCAAAGCTACTGAAAAAGACTCCATCTCCTGGCATAGGAGAATGGGACACATCAGTCAAAGGAAGATGAATCACTTGATTCAGAAGGATCTGGTGAGAGGTGTAAATGTCAAGAACTTTCAGCTTCCTGATTTCTGTATAGCTTGCAAGAAAGGTAAACAGACAAAGAAGTCTCATAAGGAAAAGAAAGTTAATTCAATAGAACTTCCTCTTGAACTTCTACACATGGATCTGTTCGGTCCAGTCAGTACAAAGAGCATTGCAGGCGACTTGTACTGTTTTGTGGTCACCGATGACTACTCAAGGTTCACTTGGGTAATGTTTCTGAAATCCAAATCAGAAACATTTGAATCATTCAAGGAGTTGGTAACCACACTGGAATCTCTCTACAAGCTGAAAGTTAGACAAGTACGCTCAGACAACGGAACGGAATTCAAGAACCATTGGATGGAGGAATACTGCAAGGAAAAGGGGATTGTGCATCAATTCACTTCTGCTTACACACCTCAGATGAATGGCGTTGCTGAGAGAAAGAACAGGAGCTTGATAGAGACAGCACGGACTATGCTGGCAGACTCGAAACTGCCTATCCAATTCTGGAATGAGGCAGTGGCAAATGCATGTTATACACTGAATCGAGTCCTGATAGTCAAGCGCCACGGAAAAACATGTTACGAGCTACTACAAAGACGCAAACCGAACTTGGAGTATCTCGAACCATTTGGGGCGCCGTGCACACTTCTGAAGAAGACACAAGAGGGTAAATTCAGCGAGAAGGCAGATGTAGGCATCTTTCTAGGATACAACATACCTAACAAGCGAGTTTACAATAACTCAACAGGTCTAGTAGAAGTTTGGTGTAATGTTGATGTTCAGCGATTCACCACACCACCTACTGGCAAAGGACCCGCCTACTTCTTTGACTATGATGGATTCTTCAAGTCCTTCAACATTCCTCTCTCTCCCTCGGATGACGAATTAGCTACACGAATGATGTATGATAGCTTGAATCCACCAACATCTAGCTCACAGGGAGAATCATCTACTCATTCAGGGGGAGTAATCGACGACAGTGACACCTCCTCTGAAAATGAAGCTGAAGAAGATACCCAGAACAGTCAGGAGGAACAGGTTCCAGTTCCTGAAAGTCCACAAGCATCTACCAGTGGTGCACCTTCGACGTCAGAGCCTCAAACTCCAACTACCTCAGATGAAGAACCAAATGTTCATCATCTTGGCTCTGAGGTAGTGTTCCTACTACTCCAGGATCACGTCTAAACGTTTATCATCCCTTAGACAATGTCATTGGGGATGTCCGATCAGGAGTACAAACCCGAAATCAGCTGTACTCAGCTGACTATGCCTCTGTTATGGAAAAGGGATATATTCATGATGGTGCCTATCGGTGTTTTGTCTCACAGGTTGAGCCAAAATATGTCAGTGAAGCACTAAATGATGAGGCATGGGTGAGTGCAATGCAAGAAGAACTTCTTCAGTTCAAGAAGTTAGGTGTATGGTCTCTGGTTGATAGACCTAAAGGTGCTAAGGTCATTGGCACCAAATGGGTTTTAAAATGCAAGAAAGATGACCAAGGGGTCATTATCAGGAACAAGGCTCGACTGGTTGTTCAGGGATTTCGCCAAGTCGAGGGAATTGATTACAATGAGGTATTTGCACCCGTGGCAAGGATGGAAGCCATTCGTATCTTCCTTGCCTATGCATCGTACATGAAGATTAAAGTCTATCAATTAGATGTGAAGAGTGCATTTCTTCATGGGGAAATTAGAGAAACAGTTTATGTCAGTCAACCCGAGGGATTTGAAGATCCTTATCATCGGGATAGAGTCTACAAGCTCGACAAGGCTTTATACGGGCTTCATCAAGCTCCAAGAGCTTGGTATGAGAAACTCTCGACTCATCTTGTGAAACACGGCTTTCGCAGGGGAGTCATTGACTGCACGCTGTTCATTAAAGAAAAAGATGGCGACCTACTGCTCGTACAAATCTATGTTGATGACATAATTTTGGTTCAAAGAACGAAGAGTTATGCAAAGAATTTGAAGCAGTTATGCAGAAAGAGTTTGAGATGAGTGCTATGGGGGAGATGAAGTTCTTTCTCGGGCTACAGGTGGATCAAACACCAAATGGGATCTTTCTACATCAGACCAAGTACGTAAGAGACATTCTCAATCGCTTTGACATGGAGAATGCATCTGCTGCAGGTACTCCACTGGCTACGAATCACGACATAGCCCTGATGAAAATGGAGATCTTGTGGATGCCACGATGTACCGAGGAATGATTGGATCCCTCATGTATCTCACTGCCTCTAGACCTGATATCATGTATGCGACATGTTTATGTTCTAGATATCAGGCTAAACCTAAGGTCAATCATCTGATCGGGGTCAAAAGGATTTTTCGCTATCTAAAGGGTACACCCACACTGGGGTTGTGGTATCCTCATGATGATGATTTTGAGCTCACGGCGTATAGTGACTCGGACTACGGAGGCTGCAAGATGAACTACAAGTCTACATCAGCAGGGTGTCAATTCTTGGGAGAAGATTAATTACCTGGCAGTGTAAGAAGCAGACATCGGTTGCATTGTCAACCTGTGAAGCCGAATATGTTGCTGCTGCAAGTTGCTGTTCACAAATCATCTGGATTCAACAGCAAATGCGGGATTACGGTTTAACGTTCCATTCTACTCCTATTTTTGTAGATAACTCTGCTGCAATTGCAGTAACTAAAAATCCGGTCCAACATCCTAAGACCAAACATATCGGTATTAAATATCACTTCATACGAGATTGTTTCGAAAAGAACTTAATTGATGTGGTAAAAATTAATACTGATTTTCAACGCGCTGACCTCTATACTAAAGCCTTTGATAAACCACGTTTTCAATATCTGCTAGAGGTCAACGGCGTTAAAAAGAGAAGTGATGTTATTCCTGATGATGATCATGTGTAGTCCGATGTAGTTTAGTTAATTTCTTTTTTATTTTATTTTATTTGTTTATTTTAGTCTGTTTAAATTAAACTCATGTTATTCTGCTGTTTATTAAAATCCTAAAATAATTAAACCAGGTTTGATTTTAGTATTTTAGGGGGAGAATAAGTCAGCAAGCAACAAATAAAAAAAAAAAAGGAAACCGAGGGAGAAGGAGTGGAAAGCTGATACAAGGTAGATCGTATCTGTGATACCGATTCAAACCTTTGGAATATGATAGTACACAGGAACAAGTCAAGAGGGACTTTAAAATCCTAATTAGAAAAAAGATGAAAAAAATTCAAAGTATAAGTCTGTGTAGTCTAAGCAATATAAAAGGGAAGATGATAGAAAAACTGGTAACTCCTAAGGTAACACAATGAGAGTAGACCTAGAGGTTGCTAGACCACAATTGATATGTCGGTAGATTCAACACAATAGATGATTAGACCGGACTGGTGATCTCAAGATCAAACTAAAGTGTTCAACTGACTGTGGGCTTCCATCTTATCACTGGTTAACACAATCAAAAATATTCCAATAAGGGGTAATGAGCATGTAAACGCCACAAATGTGTGCGGATGACCATAAATAGAGCAAAGCACGAAAAAAAAATGAAAAAAAATGCTATCAAGCTAATGACCTATGTTGTTGGTGCATTTGGTGCAAAATAAAAGCTGCTCTAACAAGGAGATAGGTTGTGTGCCTCTCTGCTGTGCGATGGCACTGACCTGAGGATAAGCATAACCTAGATATTCTAGAATTCATTGTTGTTTGCCGCCTCTTTGCTGTGCGATGGCACTGACCTGAGGACTGGTTTCTCTATGAAAGCTCTAAGAATAGTCTTCTTGTAACAATACCCGTAGACCGCTCAAAAGCTCCTGAGGGATGTTGATTACCATATAAGTGTGGGATCCACAAATGTTCGTTGAATTAAATAAACAAAAACAATCCCGGTTTGAGTCAAGAGTCTGTGTATGGATTTAAGTGGACAAACATATTGACAATCATTGTGGCTGCAATTCTTGAAAGTTCAAATCAATGTGGTAATCTAAGAGTTCCAGTATGATTCCCTAAAGCTGCTGATGACTCTGGATGAACACCAAGAATTGAGCATCGAAAGAGTTTGATAACAAGTCCCAAATGATTTGATGTTCCTGTATGATTCCAAAATTGAATTGGTCCAGGTGTGGTCAATCTAAGTTGAAGCTTTCGATTCCGGAACCAAATCCCGTAGATTTCCATCTTAGGGTTTTCTCCTCACAAAAAGTCCAAAAAAAATTTTATTTGTGTATTTAGTTTAAGTTTCTATTAATCTTTTAGTGTGTGTGTCTGTCGGACTACATCAGGAAAATCAGAATGGAATTAACTCACCTAAAAGGGTCATGTCTGAGATGGCCACATGTTTTTCAAAGTTTAAAGAGTCACGTCAGAGGTGACAACGTGTTTTAAAAGAGTCACGTCTGAGGTGACTGAATTGGTTAAGAGCTTATAATGTTATTGTCAAAAGTTAAAAGGGTCTTAAAAGTAAAATGTTCAAAATGACTGTAAACTCACTAAGTGTGACCCATTCGCACGATTGGATCATGGTTATGGACCAACTATGCGAATGGCTCCCAATCGGCCGAATGGACATGAGAATGATCCATTCGACGAATAGAAGGGGAGGGGGAGAATGAAGCAGTCGACCGACTGAGGCTCAGTCGGTCAACTGAAGATGCGAATGAAAGAGACCGAATGAGGAAGTCGACGTGAGACTCAGTCGGCCGACTGAATGCGATTGACTAGGCCAATCGTACGACTGAGACTCAGTCGCCCGAATGAACTGAGCGAATGAGGCCAGTCGGCCGATTGAACTTAAGTTCAGTATTTAAGGGCCTCAGTCGATCGCATGTTCCTCATCACACCAAAATCGCACCCAAATCGCATTCTTCCCGTTACTCTGCCAAAAATTGCTACAGATCCTGATTTACATTGCTGTTGAGTTTCTTACATTCGAGTGACGATTTTACAGGTACATTACTCTTGAATCTTACCAAAATCAGAAGATTAAAGAACCTACATAAGAGACACTCGATTGAATCAAGAACCGAACTGTGAAATGACCTAATCACCTACGTAAACTAAGCAAAATGTTAAAATTAAGTTTAATAGGTTATTAGTGACAAGTAGGCGAGTCTAATGGACCATTAACACTGTTAAATGACTTAAATTGGTCAAGATTCGACCCACAGGCGATCGAACAGTGGGGCAAGCGACTGGTCGTTCGAATGAACTCCAATCGCACGATTGAACCTTGCGATTGGGTCATTCGGCCGAATGAACCACCCGAATGAGTTCAGTCGGCCGACTGAACCAATCGAAGACTCAGTCGGCAGATTGAACTCAATCGCATGTCTCAATCAACCGAATGAACTCAGTCGTACTTAAGAACAACCGAATGACTCCAGTCGCATGATTCATTCGCATGAATGAATCAGAATGGAAGTGAAACACTACACTTAGAACTGAATTCTGATGTATTATGTACTAATGATCATGTGTTTTGTGTTTCAGGAAAAATGGCTGACAGATGGTCTCTTAATCCAAAGCACAACATATGTGCCCATTTGGACCACACAACTCGGAACGGGGCCAAGTTCTCCGAGATTATAGCCTTCCTCAAACGCTCACGGATACATAAGGCTATATCTACACCGTGCACGCCTTACAAATCACTACACCAGGCATTCTGGGAGAATGCCTCAGTGGATCGCTCTCGTGAGCCATACAGCATCCGAAGCACCATTTGGGTCAAGCTATCGACATTACCGCTACTGACATCCAGAGAATCCTTGAGTTTGGGGATGACTCCACTCACCCCACTAAGTTACATCCTTTGACAGTGAGAGGGTGTTTCCTCCGAATCAAGTATGCGGGGGACATTAACTCGGGGGTGCTAAATAAGAGCAACCTGTGCCCACAATACAAATATCTGGCACATGTGATTCTTAAGTGCATTGCTTCGAGAAGGGGTGGTTTCGATGACCTATCAGATCAGATACAAAATGCCTTCGTGGCTCTGGTGCTGAACCACCCTTTCAGCTTCTCTAATATGATCTTTGCTTATTTGGTAGAGAACATTGAAACAAAAGGGAAAGAAGGTTTTTGTATGTATCCAAGGTTTCTTCAGATGATATTCAATGAGAAGCTGCCTCTGCTCCCCAAGGAAAGTCACGATGCAGTGACTTTGGAACTTATGGATGACACTACTTTGGGTAGGATGGTGGTGTACCGGGGCAAGCAAGTGAAGCCCCAGGCAAAGAGGCTGATTGGCCATTTAGCAGATGAAAGTTATGTGGCACCGGGGAGACGCCAATGGCGTCACGAGGACAGTGACTCCGACGTGGAGCCAATTGTCCTACCCACTGATGATTCAGATGATGATGATAGTGGGGGTGCCGGAGACAATATGCCTGTTCCACAGAGAGGCACTACGTCTGATGTCGTGCCTCCAGCATCCGCCCCGGCTGCAGAAGTTACCGAATCAGCTGGGTTTCATCATGATTTGTCCTTGAGACAGAAGTAGAAGAAGAGTCTGATGAGGAGCCCCTCACCAGGACTGTGGGAAGAAAAGTGTTTCCCACAGTACATGGGCTTCGGGTGGTTGGTGAGCACCCAAGAGACTCTGGAGAGACAGAGACCGACCCGACCTATGCTCCAGGGTCAATCGGCAGGGTAGGAGGGGGAGCATCCACCTCGAAGGGAACGAGGAGAAAACGGATGGCTCAACCCCATGGGCAGAAACCAAAGAAGAAGCGTCGTTTGACCTTCATCACTACTACCTCAGCCACTACAGCCACTACCACCACCACTACCACCTCTTCAGACACACCATCCACCACCATAGCCACCACAGCCCCCACAGCAACCACAGACACCACCAGACCTACCACACAATACAGATCCAGCCACCACTACATCATTCACCCCTCACTCACCACCACTATCATCCCGACCTGACCCGATATTCACCACAGCCACCACCACCACCACTAGCCACCAAACCGAGCCCTCAGCCTATCCCTCATTCACTTACAGATCACCTCTACCTACAGTTGCGGTAGAAGAACAGTTGTCGGCACTAAACAGAATGGTAATGCGTTTGCTGGCTGCCGATGAGGAAAAGGCCTCCCAAATCCGCCAGCTTACTGACCTGACTGCTGCACAAACTCACCAAATTGCAGAGCAGGCTCAAGTGATAGAAAGGCAGGCCCGACAGATGACTGCCCAGAGCAACGAGATAGCCCTTCTCCAAGCTCAAAGCGTCACCTCAGGGAAGAAAATAGAGGAGTTGGAAAAGGCTAAAAAGACCATTTTGCTAAAGCTGAAAGGATCGAAGGAGGAGCCATTAAAGATAAGGGATGGGGACAGAAATGATGATGATGAAGACGATGATGATGATGAGAGTGAAACTGACGAAGAGAAAACTGAAGAATGGCACGAAGATGATGACACTGACGGAGGAGAGAAGCAGCTGAATCTGTCTCAGCTCCAGGGCAAGAGAAAAGATCAAAGAACAGACAAGATCAGCCAGCTTCTGCTTCTGCACCTTCACGTGATGAGCCGAGTATTCAGGATAAAAGTAAATAGTAGATGTTTATGTATTTATTTACTTTTGTATTCTGTATTGAAAAACCATGTATTAAATGTTTATATTAAGTTAATGCATTTCGTTTGATAAATTACTAATGATTTGAGTGTGAAATGTGTAAATCAAACAGATCCAAATTACAAAAGAGATGAGTTTGATATTGCTCCCCTTCAGCAGGTCAAGTCTCAACTCACAATGGTTCTTGATCTGCAAGGGATTGTCAGAAGGTCAGTGAGTTATACCCCTGAAGAAGGGGAAATAATTCACGATCTATCAAACGAGCAACTGGCAGAAATTTTCAAGCTCAATCCTGATGAAATAGTGAAAGATGCTCCGACATGTAATTCTACCTGTGATGACGAGCTAAATGACGTTGATGAAATAGAGATAGAAGAAGATGTCACTGCAGAGCACTATCCTCAGTATGCTGACAATGAGGGCAATGTGGTTCCCAATCTGGGTGAATCCCTTGTCGATACATTTGAGGTGTTAGACAAAATGGAGCAAGAGTCAGAGAAGACAGAGGGAATGGCCCAAGCCTCAAAGGATGATGTTGATATCCGTAAGGCTGAATGGGCTGCATGTTTTAAAGAAGTTAGAGCCCAACGTGTGCTGCACCGAAGAGGGATGCCTACACCAAGCTCTACAGAGTCAAGAAACATCTTAAGGTGTCAGGCAGGATTATAGCATGGGCATATTTTGATGATCTTAACGTTATGCCGTTAAGAGGGAGAAGGGCATAGAGTACTTTAGATTTCCACATGATCTAAAGACTCTACCAGGTTTTGAGCTCAACCAGCTAGCCAAATGAAGCTGTTGTATGCTGACCCGAGAAAGATGTCAGGCTGGTTTGAGGCTGCCCTAAAGAAAGAGTACCACACCAGGTGGATTAACTTCAGACCTCAACAACCTACAAGGTATATTAGAAGGTCTGAGATGGATGCCATTACTGGAAAACCAAAGATAGTGTTGAAGTGGAATCCTCCGCGCACAATGTCAAGAATCCCACTCCGGGAAATGACAAAGGATTTCACACCACACTTTAAGTGGTGGTACTACGATTGGAGAACAGCAGAAGCGGTCATAGTCTAAATAAAGAGGGCCAAATGGATACAATCAGAGTATTCGACCGATGTGGCTTACCAACTTGTCGGAAAATGATGTCTATACACTATACAAGTGGCCACTGTTCTATGATACGCAAGATATTGTACAGGCCCTCCAGTTCCAAAATGTCATAAGACTTTGCTTCGCGTTTGATATTCACGCGGGAGTCACAAAAGAGGACAAGTACAAGAAATATGAGGAGGTAATGAAGAAAACAAGACATTAGAGAGATCTAGGTCCAAGGGGGAGTTTGTTGATACATGTATGTCCCTAGATCATGATATGTGATGTAATAGATCTTGTTTGGTATGATTAATGAAATGATATTGATAGTTTGTTAGTTATAATGTTTAATGTTTCATTAATGTGTCGACATTGAATTGGTTAATTAGGTTAGTGATTGCTTGAATGATTACACATAATGTTTATTAATTAATACATTCAAACTTAACATAATGAAGTTCTCATGCGAATGGCTCATGCGAATGAACCATACGCATGAATAACTTCACACGATTGACTCAGTCGCACGACTGAACCAGGAGACTGGATCAGTCGTACGATTGTAACATAAGATTGGCTCAGTCGCACGACTGAACACTCAGTCGTACGAATGAATCAACCGCATGGTTCAATCGCACGACTGAACCATACTAATGGTTCAGTCGCACGATTGAATAATACCAACCTATAAATACAACTCAATTCGTGAAAAAGAAGGACTCTCGATCAATTACGATTCCAGACGTACCCTAGCCGTCCAGAAACCTCCAATTCGTTCTCCAAGTTCATAGAACACATTAGATCGATTCCCAATCGATTTCTAACGTTAGTTTCAATTCTTGATTGATTCTTCGTGTGTTCTCACTGATTGGATCGCCAATCAAATAGGATTCCGCACTATTTGATCTGGTTTACACGTTAATCTCTAGGTATTTCGGTCAAAACAGGTTCCTACATGTATGTCCCTGATCATGATATGTGATGTAATAGATCTTGTTTGGTATGTATGATTAATGAAATGATATTGAGAGTTTGTAGTTATAAGTTTATGTTTCATTAATGTGTTGACATTGGATTGTTATTCGGTTAGTGATTGCTTGAATGATTACTATAATGTTTATTAATTAATACATTCAAACTTACCGAATGAAGGTTTTCATGCGAATGGTTCATGCGAATGAACCATACGC
Organism: Flaveria trinervia; assembly: GCA_025506515.1. NCBI lineage: Eukaryota > Viridiplantae > Streptophyta > Magnoliopsida > Asterales > Asteraceae > Flaveria > Flaveria trinervia. The sequence goes on from CM046443.1 coordinate 23,566,570, forward strand.
ATGAATAATTCACACGATGGAATCAGTCGCACGACTGAACCAGGAGAGGATCAGTGTACGATTGTAACATAAGCTTGGCTCAGTCGCAAGACTGAACACTTCAGCGTAACGAATGAATCAAACCGCAGGTTCAATCGCCGACCTGAACCAAGAATGGTTCAGTCGCACAAATTGAATAATACCAACCTTATAAATACAATCAATTCGTGAAAAGAGGAACACTCGATCAATACGATTCAGACGTACCCTAGCCGTCCAGAAACCTTCCAATTCGTTCCCAGTCATAGAACACATTAGATCGATCCCAATGATTTCAACGTAGTTTCAATCCTGATTGATTTTCGTGGTTTCACTGTTGGATCGCCATAAAATAGGCATTTCGCACTATTTGATCTGTTTACACGTTAATCTCTAGGTATTCGGTCAAATACCGGTCCTATCATTATGTTGTAGCTTCTAGGCTTCAGCCTATTAATTATTATAAATATAGGCTTTAGCTCATAAATTATAAATTAATCATGTAGGCTCTCGCCCACGGATTGTGAATTATGCCCATACGATTTAGCCTGTAAATTGTTAATTAAACCTGTAGGCCAAACCATAACTTGCGGATTAAGCTTGCTGGAGCTCAATTTTATAACTTTACATGTGGCATGTCTAAGAAATCGCCACGTGTTGAATTTTTTTATATCACTGTAGCTGAAAAATTGCAAAATTGATGCTTGTCATTGATTAGATCATGAATGAACAATGACCTACAGGCTGAAAAATCATGAATTATTTCTGTAAACTTAATAAATACTTATTCTTTTCCTTATTGAAGTTAATACTTTATTTATTATAATACTTACGAAGTACTAAGTGTTAATTTGGAAATGAGTTTCGGTAAATTTTCCCATATGTCACCAATGGTTGTTTGCAAAAGGTGATAATCGGCAATTGATCACGTAGGGGATTTAACACAACAACGTGCGGCCGCAGAACTAGTTAGACTAAAATGTCGATAAATATTAAAATGTCTTTGAAGTGTAATTGTTTTATCATGGGGATTTAATTTCCATTCTATATAGTGTTCATCAAGTGAATATCCTATGTCATTTGTTTCTTTTCTCCTCATGTTCCATTTCCACTGACATACTAGTGACGAGTGGTCTACCATTAGGTCCACCATTGACAAAACCACACCCACTACAACATCCTTCTAATGACCAGTGGCCAGTCTACTATTGTGTTCAACACGAACATAACCACGCCTGGTACTTTGTCCTCATCTTTTACCAGTCTTTGCTTTAATACATGTGATAAGAGATGGAACACCTACATTGTTGTGCTAGGTAATATATTAGAACACACATGAGTACTACAATTGTTAATACAATGCCAAGGGGTAGCTTATAAGTATTAATTTACTTCCTATGTTTTAAGCATTTCATGTCAGGAGCAACACTAGTATCCAAATAGCTATCAAAGCTTTACCTCTGTCTACGTACGTACTCAGTGGATTGAGCTACCCTTAAATGCATCTTAAACCTGATCATTCTCGGTTGAAGTTCATGCATGTTTGTATCTCTCAAAGTATTGTTTTGATACCAATTAACTTGAAACACTCCAAACTAGAGGGTCATGAAAGTTAAATTTACACATTCGTATTATACTTGTTAATTGAAAGTTCATAAAAATATGCAACTAGAAACATTCAACCATAACAATTATAGCAACCAAGTTAATTAGTTCGATAAACTTTAAACAAACATAAAAGTTTATACATATATAATAATAAATATTTGCTGCGAGTCTCTAGGTAGGGTAACCTTCACTTCCCTGAGAATATATCATCACAAATCGTTAACGAAAATCAACATTTTAACATGATGCGTATATTAAAAACCTTGAGTGAGTTCAAGTTTTCATAAACAGTGAAAGGTGTGCTTTCGATTTACATGAATGTAACCATTATGTCATAACATAGAACCATAGCAAATACATACCGCAAAGGTACACAACCTTTCGATTTACTTGAACGTAATCTTGAACACTTTATGTATGATCGTAATCATTCCATACTATAAGCTGATGCAAAAGACTTTCGTGTGATACATAAACATTCACATGAAAGAAGACTTTCATGAACAACATGATCATTTATGTGAAACTATGGATTTTTGCATAGACCAGTTTTGTATGGAAACACTTAAAACCTTCTAAATGTAAGTTTAAAACGTAAAATTCTCACCTTAATGTTAATATACTTAAACCAATTACGAACTTGCGAGTGATATTGTTGAGAACCGATCCACATATCATATTATTGTTGATAAAATACGTCAGTCTCTAACCTATTGGTCGATTGAAGCTTTAGGTAGATGAAAACTAAGAACTCATCTCATCTCTCTTTTTAACTTCTCCTCTTGCGGTTTATCAAAACGAGTAAGGGAATTATGGTTCTCCAATTTTTCACGTCTAATCCCTCTAAGTTCCCTGGTTTTTCATTTTTAATCCAAATATTCAATAATGGAAATCATATGAAAGAATATTATGTTACAAACTTGTTCATACGTCTATATTTATCTTAAAAAATTACAATTAAGTTAGACGTCCTGTTATAAAGCAACACATTAGGACGCCCCACTACTTCTTTAAACATCTATGAGTGGATCAACTACACGGGAGAATGGTTGACACCAGTCACTAATTAATTCTCCGGAGTACATTATACGATAGCCTTTAGAGTGGCGGAAGTTTGTAATAAATCATTTTAGGTAGATTGTACTACTAATTAATGATATTATCCGTTTTATTTTGGTAAACCATATGGGTGGTATCCCTTAAAAGATCTATGCTGGCACATGCATTGTGATACACATGTTCATCACATGCGTTTAAGGAGAAAAGTAGTGCCCGAGGTCAGAGGAAGATTCTACTCTTTGATTTTCGGACCACTTAGGACTTTAATAATGCCATTACTAATCATTCCAACAGTCCCAACTTCCAACACATGGAGATTTACCCTCATGGTCCTTATGCAGACATATCTTTTTATATAAAGTAACATATTTTTTTTTTTTTGAACGGCTGAAATTTCATTAAAATAAAATAAAACCCAGCAAGATGCTAGGATTACAAAACATACACCATTATAAAGTAAAGTTACACCAATTATGCCACTCGACCTTCAACGATAGAGCCCTATGTTTTAACCACCAAAACACATTAACTATAATGTTTTCTACCACCTTTGAAACTGATGTATACTCCCCTTTGAATATTGCATCGTTCCTTGCCTTCCAATAAACCACATAGTTGCCAAGGCAATGCAATGTTTAATCTTCCCATTCGTAGAACCTACATCCGCTCCAAGAATAATTTGTTCACAATCATGAACTGCACCGATACCACCAGAAGGGACATTGCACCATCTATGTATTTCTGCCCAAATTGCATTAGCAAACGGGCAATTAACGATAACATGATCTGCTGATTCTGGAGCACCGAAGCAAAAGTTACACTCCATGAAAGGATGTACCACACCCCGCTCAGCCAACGCCACTCTTGTTTGGATCCTTCCCAGTTTCACCTTCCACGCGAACCCGTTTACTCTCAATGGAACCCAAGAGATCCAAGGAAATGGAGATAAATCGAGCACATAGTGATTTGCTTCAATCATCCTACGCAATGACTTTGAAGAAAATTCACCCGAGTCATCACCCAACCACTGCCATCTATCTTCTCCATTATGGGCATTAAAATTTTGCAATAACTCTTTGAGATGAGAGAGTTCCCGATTCTCAAGATCCGAAATGGTCCTCCTTCCCCACTTCCAATTCCACCGAACCCGTCCGTGATTTTAACCATCCGGTCCCCCACAAGACATGACTTATCCTTCTCTAACTTGAAAAGCAGTGGAAACTTATCTTTGAAGCACATGTCACCCCACCAAAAATCAAGCCAAAACATGACTTTATCCCCATCTCCCACCTTACCTTTTAATAGTTTTTCCAAATAGATATCTTCCTTAATGAGGTCCTCATCACTCCTTATTATATGTCTCCAGGTTCCATGGATCGAGCGTTTCAGCGGGAATGCTTGATGTTTCCTCGGTTGATAATGGATGGCTTCTATACACCTCCTCCATAATGAATGCTTTTCGTTTTTGAACCTCCATTTCCATTTAGATAATAGAGATAGATTTGCATATCTAGAATTTATAACACCTAACCCACCAGCCTCTTTTGCAACCGCCAATTTATCCCAAGCCACCCATTTATTTTCGAGTTCCCATTAACCCCACTCCAAAGGAACTTTCTTCTTATACCTTCAATGGAATGAATAACTTTCAAGGAGCCTTAAATAGCGACAAATAATATAAAGGGATACTACCTAACACTGATTTTATCAACGTCAGCCTCCCTCCGAAGGATAGGTGATTTGCTTTCCACGATGAGAGTCTTGAAGCTACTCTCCTGATAACCGGGTCCCAATTTTTTACCAAACCCAAATTTTGACCAATCGGCACACCGAGATGAACAAAAGGAATACTAGCCGGCTGACAATGCAAAATACCCGCCACATTCTCTAATTCAGACCCTCCCACTCCAACCCCATATAGTCTACTTTTGTGAAAATTTATCTTAAGACCCGACACAAGATTAAAGCATCTTACATTCTAGCCAATTCATCGCATTAGCACAAGACCATTCACCTAGAATCAACGCATCATCAGCATATAAAAGATGAGATAAAATAGGCCCATCATTCGGAGTCTAATCCCGTGAAACACACCTTTGTTCACCGCCGAATGCATCATAACATGAAAAGCTTCCATTACAATTATAAATAAGAATGGGGATAGTGGATCACCTTGCCGTAAACCCCTAGATAGATGGAACTCTTTCGTGGGGGACCCATTGACTAACACGGATGAAGAGCCCGATTCCAAAGAAGCCAACACCCATTTCCTCCATTTGACCGGAAAACCCATTTGTTCATCACCGAGTCTAAGAAGCCCCAATTAACCATATCATATGCTTTTTCAAAATCAACTTTGAAAAGAAGCGCCGATCCCTTCCTTTGTTTTAACCAAGCCAACGATTCATTAATGATAAGAGGCCCATTTAGAATATTCCGACCCGCCACAAAGGCCGATTGTTCATCGCTAATAACCAAATGAATAACCTTCTTAATTCTATTAGCCAGCACTTTTGAGAATATTTTGCAGATGCACCCAACAAGGCTAATGGGCCGAAAGTCATGAAGAGCAAGCGGGTCAGAAATCTTTGGGATGAGAGCAATAAAAGACGAGTTACAACCGCGAGATATCTGCCCACCCGAGAATAAATACATCATGAAATTAACGATATCGTCTTCCATGATAGACCAAAAGGCTTTGATGAAGTTAAAATTGAAGCCATCCGGCCCCGGGGCTTTATCTCCGCCACACTCCCAAACCGCACTCTTGATTTCAGCATTAGAAAAGGAGTAATAAGAAACTCAGCCATCTCGGGGGAAAGAACCTGGAAACCGTCGCTAATAAAAGACGGGCGGTTGACACACTGTTTAGAAAAACGGACCTTAAAGTGCTTAAAGACCTCATGTTTGATCTCCCTAGGGTCCGTAGACCACTTCCCATTAATAGCCAGGCCATTAATTCTAGACGCTTTTATGTTCCTTTTAATGGCCTTATGAAAGAACCCTGAATTCTCATCCCCATCTATCAACCATTTAACTCGAGCTTTTTGCATTACGTCTCTATTCTTAGCTACCTCCATACTTCTTAGTTCCTTTTTCCATAACAATCTATTCTCCAACTCAGTGCCAGAAAGTTGTCTCCACTCTGCTTGCATTTCCAAATTGAAGATCTTTGTTTCTAGATCCCCAAACTTTTCCATATCAGCCTCTTTCTTTCCTTTCCTCCAGACTTTTATTGCTTCTTTTACAGCTTTCATCTTTAAGAAAAACCTCCTGTCCGGAGGGCCGCTAACAACGGCTTTCTTATAAGTATCAGTAACCATTAACTTAAACCCCGGGCAATCCAGCCAAGAACTAAAGCACTTGAACGGGATAGGTCCGAAATCCCCTACTTCCGTTTTAAGAATCAACGGGCTATGGTCCGAGAATCTCCTGGGTAACGCAGTTAGGGCAGCTTGTGGCCAGCGGTTCCAAAATTCAGAACAGACGAGCACTCTATCGATTTTACTAAGTTTTGCACCATCAGAAGACATATAGGTAAAAGACCTACCCCCCATCGCATATTCATTCAAGCCGGCTTCATTGATGAAATTGTTAAAACGCTGAGCGCTTACAACGCAAAACCTCGAATTACAACGGTCCGAGGGGAAGCGAACCTCGTTGAAATCCCCGAGCAAAATCCAAAGACCAGGGATAGCCACCCTATGCGCCAGGAGAGTTTTCCACAGATCACTCCTTGCACCCGAATCATTTGGACCGTAGACGTTAACAACCACCAAATCCTGATCAATCCCCAGCGAACTCCCCACCATTAGAAGAAAATGACGATTCTTAATAGAAAATTTCTTTTTGAACATCGATGGGTTCCAAATTGACACCAAACCCCCCGACCTGCCCTCCGCATCCACCCAATCCATTTCAGCTTCTGTTTTCCCCCATAAGCCGGTGAAATCAGCTTCAATAGGATTTTGTATATGAGTCTCTTGGATAGCAATGAATGACACACAATACTCTTGTTTAATCTTTTGCACCCACGACCTCTTCGAGCACCCTTTTACTCCTCTTAAGTTTAAGATAACCAATTCATTGGGGGACATTTATGACTCCTTCTCCATTTATTAACTCTTTTATCTGCTGTTCAAATCCATTGACTTTAAATCCAATTCGTTCACCAACCATACACGTGTCTTCAACCTCCCTATCACCACTAGAACAATGATGATTGGCACCACCAGCTGAGAGCTCTTGAGATCCAACCTTGCGAGCACGGGCGGATTGGAGCTGAGATGGACCCGGATCCAGATTGAGTCCTTCATCTTCAAAGAGTGCCTGGGAATTTTGCCTACTACTCTCGCTTTTGAACCTTTTTTGTGAGGCCGACCTCCTTGAGCATCTTGAGCATTATCCGCTACTTTATTGAGGTCAATAGAAGAAACAGCCACAGCCCTACCCATATTGTCACTATCCTCCACTTCCAAGGTCTGCTCCACAAATTGGTCCTCCGAAACTCCACTATCTAAAACCGGCCCAAACGAATTACCCATGCCTACTCCCGGCCCATTCGGATAATTCATATTAGGCCCAATACCACCTTCCTGTATAGGATTATTATCATTAATCACACCATCGAACGGCCCACCATTTTGAAGACCGTTAAGATCTTCTCTCTCCTCCTGACTTTCCATCTGCTCCGCATGCAGATTACCACTTCCCATGCACGACTGTTGCTCTTCTCCATGTATCGATTTAGTGACAAAAGTCGGCAGACCATCATGCTCGCCGGAGCAAGCACCGCATTGCCGCTGGCTATGAATTCTCCTTCTTCCAATTCCTCTGAACCACCTTCATCATCTGCTTGATTCATGTCAACACTATCATCACCCTCCACCTCATTAGAATCGGATAGAACCGGAATAAAATTCGGGCACCAATTATGACTTTCCTCCTTAATCCAGACTTTGAACGTCTTACCCTTCCACTGAATGACCCGATGTTCATCAATGGATTTCCCAGACGAGATTAATACACAAACTCGCCCAATCGACAGATTGACGTCCCACACCGAGACCCTCATGGGACATAACACCTTCCCAAACTCTTCGCCTATGAGCTCAAACGTACGACCATCCCACAAGTTCAGGGGCACACCTCTAATTTCAAGCCAAACAATTCGCTCATATGGAATTTCTTGACCCTCCCACACCACTAGAGATTCGAACCATTCAGCCCAAAGCTCCTCATATGATACTTAATGTTACAAGATTAGTATTAGAATAATAACTTTCAATGATGTGATGGAGGCATGGGAGTCGGAGATGCAACCGATGGTGGTGGTCGTGGGAAAGCTTTTGATTTGTAGAAAATGTAAAAAGAAAGTGTGTTGAACATCTTTAGAGGACGTTTATTTGGAAGGAATATAATGAAATTAAAAAATTAATATAATTTTTAAATAAATTATGTTTGAGTGGGTAATAAAATATAAAACCCAAGGGAATGCTTCACTTCAAATTTCCTTGGTTGTGCGATTTCAAATTTCATCTCTAGGTGGAAGCATTTTGAAATCCCACAAGCAAACGAATTTAAAACATTTCCTTCGGTTTTACATTTCATTACTCACTCAAACATTATTTTACTTAAAAATAATATTAGTTTCTCAATTTCATTACATTATATTTCAATCCTTCTGACCAAATACCCACTTAGTTTTCATACATTCAACTAGCGTCAAACTTGGCTAAGCATAATTGCGTAATTAACAATATTTATAAGGTAGTGATAGTAAGGAGGGTCACTACCTCTAGCACACTACCTGCTCATCATATAGCTAGTTAGCTTTTATTGTTATTTAAAATTACATTCGTATGTCAGGAAATGCTTTTATTAAAAAAATAATTATAAATTTTACAAGATTTTTTTATATAGGATATTTTATTTATTTGGAACGTGCTAGCTAGTTTTTATTATGATTATTTTTAGTTTTTATGTATAAACTAGTATTAAGTCTATCATGTTGTAGCGGCATGTGTAAAACTGTGTTAAATAGCATCAATGACATACTATCGCCAATGATCTACTATCGCCAATCATGTAGATAAAACGTAAAATATATACAACAATAAATAAGTTGATCTAAAACAAATGTGTTGCAACAATGTTATTAAACGTGAAAAGATAATGGTAAAATGTTGAACCGCATACGCACGTTGGGACGATTTAAGTCGCAAAATTTATATTAAAACGTAAAAAAATATAAAGTAAGAAAAATATAGGGAACCGAATTTAAAAGTATAAAAATGCTAGGATTAATTATAAAAAATGTAAAGTATTGAATTAAAATAATAATATTGAGGATTAAAATGAAGACCAAGGTGGTACAACTCACTAAGCGTATTGTACAACCCACTAAGAATACCAAAGTTGGCAATTAGTAATATATATGACTATTATTATGTCCCTTGCGTTGTGGTAGGGGTATAAGTCCATGCAAAATAGCACCAATGTTATAATATCGTCAGCAACCAGTAACACAGAAAACCTCTCATAAAGAAAAATAAAACCGACCGTAAAGTAACCGTAAAAATGTTGAGCCACACACGTAAAACGTAAAACATTAAAACAATAACTAAGTCCAATTCGGACTAGCGCGTAGCGACAAGCCGTTAAAGGGAAAAGTTAGGCGTAAAAACTTTAAACCGCACGCGTACATTGTGTTAACTTGTAAAATTTATATCGAAATGTAAAACGAAAATTATAAAAGTAAAAAGTATACAAGGGATCAGAGTTGAAAGTGTAAAAATATAATGATTAAATTATAAAAATATATAAAAGTATTGAAAAACGTAAAAAAATAAACCTAAAAAGACCCGAAAGTTGATACAAATCCTTAAATCTAAAGGTACTCTGCATAAAAAAATTAATAATTAATAGTATATAATTCTTATCTATTTATATTATTATAAGTATAACCGTTGACACTAACCAGGGTGCCATATCAATGTCCATGCCAATACATATATGTTCCATCTGCCAATATGATATTTCTGATTCGTACGTATTTGAAGTCTTTACCCACCCTCTTTCCAGCTGACTTATAACAAGTGAATGTCGTTGAAGGATATTTTCACAGACGGGTTCTAGTTAAACTTCGCTACTTAGTATTGGCATGCATAAGGTAACTAGAAAGAGGTAAGGTAAATACAAACTTATGTAACATTAGAATAGATGTTAATTGTCACGTATTTACTTCCAGTGAGGTCATGTTTTTTGACAACTCACTTTTCTACTAAAAGATAAAATAATAATGTTTAAAAATAATATAATTATTTACTTGGTTATCGTTATTTTCATTATAATAAATAATGTACGTTAATTTATTTTGTCATTGAAAATAGACACGTTTCTCTATTTGATTGTTTCTACAAATAAAAAGAAAAATTATTAATAATTAATCTATTTTTTAATTCCTGACATAATATTTATACATAAGCAAAACAATTTAAAGATAAGAGTAATTATGTTTCTTAATAGTATCCACATATATATAAAAGTAAATGAAGGAGTGACTTGCAATAGTTCTCTCTCCTTTACTTTTCTCGCATCGATTATTAATTTATATATCTTGCACTTTCTCCCTTCTCTTATTTTTATCATATAATTAAGTTTGTTCGTCTTTTCTTTTTCTTTCTAAATCATTATTACTAGCTAATAAAAATTTACTTCAATAAATTTTCTAACTCGTCCAATACACAACTATCAAGCATAGTATATAATAAATTATGTTCTTGGTTAAGAATTTGAAAATAATAATAATTTGGTTCAAGTGATTTGAAAAAGTTATACGTGTTGGTTAAATGAATAATTATTTTGTAGAATTTTTGTTTACATAACAAAAAGTTTCATTAAAATAAGGATAGCAAAAAGCTAAACTCTCAAATAAATGAAGAACAACTAATAATGGCAAGATTGATAAAAGTCAATATATACATTAAATCCAACACTCCCCTTCACTATCCGCTAAGCAACTTTCAGCGCTCCCTCTTCTTAGATTTGTTTCTAAGCTATAGTGAGATTAGGGATTTTAAACCAAAAACCAATATAGCCATAGAGATATTTTCCTTTTTGAAAATGGTATTATTCCTCAAATTCCAATAGACAAACATGCTACTATAATAACCGAGAGAACAAGCTTCTTTTTAAGATGATCACCAAGACTGAAGTATGAATATCAAAGAGGTCTCAATATAAAAAAAAACAAATTGGACCTTGACATATTTAAACGAGTACTTCCGGTCTCCATCCATTCCCCGTCGCCAATAGTCAATGTTCGCTTAGAGTTGCATCTAACCAAGTAGCCTTGTCAAATTGTTAAGCTCCTGACTTTCTCCCAATGTCAAACTTCTCCTTTTTTTCCATCTCCAAAACCACATAACAGATCGACCCATTACTCAACTGAAAGCAATCTTTGATATGAATCAATTTGAAGCATTCCAAAGCAAACAAAAAGAAGAATTTAACCATAAGGGGTTCTCTCTCCAGCCAAGTATGTATCTCTCTAGTGGCGAATTTGATTCCCATCTTCAACCACCCCAATTAACAACTAAATAAGATTATGTTGACTTGGAGAAGTTAGATTGCATTTAAAAAACTGGAATTGAGTTTTATGATTTGGAAGTGTGATGAATATACCATATTACATTCCAGGAACTATTTCCCTTTTCATTCTTAAATCTTCACCACCTTTAGATATAAGCAAGATATACAGTATACCTAACCCACCACTGGAGAGCCGGTCCTCATAAAGGGTGTGGGGGTGGACCTTCATCTACGCCCACTCGTGCAGGGCCCGGAATTTTATTTTATAATATATATATGTATTTAGAAAAGTAATTATAGCCTAGTTAACCAATAAAAATTTTAACCAAATTATCTTCATACCTAATATAATTCTGTGGGCCACTTTTAAATAAACAAACTTATTAGTTGTAAGCCATTTCATTGGCCCAATTAGAATCTCCTTCGCAAAAAAACAAAAAAAAGCGATCAACAAGGGATTACCCGAAAAAAATGATAAACCAATTTGCTAGTAAAAATGGTAAGAGTGCTTCACGAGTTATTATAAGCTATTAGGGGTATGCCATTCTCATATTACGATTTTACTATGTTTATTGTTAAAACAATTATTTTGATTTAAAAAATTTTAATTTATTATAATTTAATTTGCAAGGGACCAAGAGCTTTATTTGCGGCTCATCTAGAGCAGTAAAATCCTCCAGACCGGCCCTGCACTCAACTATTTTTTTAATGATTTTCGTAAACTAATTTTGCTTTAAGTAAGTTTTAGGCCTAATCTCTTGTTTATGAGACTCTTCTCTTACTACTGGTATTTGTTACCTTGCAAAATCCTAGTTAAAGCAAAGAACATATATGCATGATATTACCTTTTGAATTCCTTGAATGTCTTTTTTTTCTTAGGTACACTAGCAAAAAAACTCACATCTTATGAGTTCCTCTTTATTGTGGCACGACTTGATAGGTCTCATCGACTGAAATGGTCTTGCCTGTATTTGTTTGACACATTATATGTTCCACATGCACTTTAAAGACATCATAAAAAGTTGATTTTGGTGCTTGGGTCACTAAGTTCCGCGTACATAATGGCAATAAATATTGTGTCTCTTGTAGGAGTCATACAACACATGTTGTGTGATTTCAAAGTTTATAGCATATTCAAGAACCATTGATTTTGGCTCTCCCATCATGGTACATAACGATTTGACGATTAAAGTGTGTTATTTTTAACAAAATGTGTGCTATATTTCTATTGGCTTGGTCTCCATTAATTACGCTAAAAAGATCTCATAAGATTGTCCCATGGCAACATTTAGACATCACAATATTTTGGACCCTAGATATGCTTGTGCTCAATCTTAAATTTGATCTTAATAATAATCTTAAGAAGTAATGGGATGGAATTATCATGACTGCATCATGAAATCCATTTAGAATCAATGTAAAGCACCGGTCAAAGAACATTCGAATTTTAGTTGATATTATTCTAGTTATTAGTGCCATGCTTGCCAAAATCTTTACGGTGTGTTACATCCTGAGCATATACTAGTTAGTATTTATTGTAATAACCTATATTGTAAGTAGGATTTATGATTTGATTATGTTTGTGTTGTAATTATCTTAATTAGAGTTTTATAAATGGTTTAATAATTGTACATAATACATTATTAGGTTTTGTTATTTTATATACCATCAAAACTATAAAGTTCTTTATTTATTTTCTCTCGCTGCTACCACCATTTGATTCTGATGTACTACACGTAAATATATACATATTAGGTTCTTTTCCTTGATTCTAATGTACTACACATATATACATAGTAGGTCTTTTTCCCTTCCTTAACATTGTCACGTTGTAATAGTCGTAACTCCTGGTGCTATAGCACCATAGCTCGTGTGATTACTTTACCAACATGACACTTGCCTTCATTACTTAGTCATAGATCCATCTTCATCGTTTGTCGTCATAGAATTATCAAATTGATTCTTTAATTTTTGAATTTTTTCTCTTATTAATTTAGTATATATGTATTTAACAACATATTTATTATATATCGATCTGTTTTGAAATTCTCATTTCTGCCAACTTTGACCACTAATAAGTACTAGAGAGAACATATTAGACAAGATTTATTGCAGTAATTTTGATCATGTGATTTGATTAGGAATACCTCCACCGCCTGTTATGCTTCTAGGTTATTAAGAAGTTAGGTTGTTTACGAGTTGTTAAAGCTAATATTTTTTTATTAAATACTAGCTTTAGTAAACCCGTGTATTGCATGTGTTAAATAAATAAAATATTAATATAATAAATTTATTAAATATAAAATGATATTCTAAGATATGATATAACTTAAATTACGTATCAGAAATAACTATAAATATTAAAACAGTGATATCTACTTTTTAAAATATTCTTTCTAATTTTTTTATAAATATTTTGTTTTATAATAAATCGTATAAAAATACATTTTTTAACAAATTTCTAATTACAACTCCCAAATTTGCCTAATTTTTTTTAAAAATTGACTTTTTAAAAGTATTAATTTATTAGAAATAAACTAAATAAATAGATTTATTTCTTAATTTATTAAATATTAAAAAATATTAAAATAATATTATTATTAATTAAAATAATTATTTAATCGAAGATAGAGGCGGTAAATTTTGTTGAGTAGCATCATGGTGATGATATGTGGCATTCCCATTTATCTTTTATTAGAGTAAAGAATATTAGTTTAGAAGCTCATATATTACATAAAAATTATTATATTAAAATCATTAGGTTTAATTAATACCTAATATATTACACATTATTAGCAATAAATGAAATAATAAATAAAAAATATTATAAATTATAAATAACAAATAATAAAAATAACATTTATATAAAAAATTTTAAGATAAGATACAATAAAAATATGTTATAATTATTTGTAAAAATCTCATTTAATAGGAGAGAACGATAAACAAAATTGTGGGCTTGATGAGAACATCTGGCATGTCTTACCAAAGGTTTTTTATTTAGATAATATATATATATATATATATATATATATATATATATTATATATATAAAAGTGTGAGTTATTATTCTAGGGACTCTTTGTATGAATTACAACACAACTAAACAATTAATTATCACCGAAAAAACCCTAGATAATTACCAACATATCTTTACATAAAAGAATCGATCAAAAGTATTAAGCTAACTCTAAAATCATGCTTTCATCAGGTACTCCTTGCTCATGGTTATCTAATCATAATTTGAGAATCATAATTCTAACATCTCATGAAATTGGTAGCCAGGCTTTTTCATGTATTGTCAATGTGCAACGACGGACCTACCCTTGCAAGTAGTGTGTTGACATCCATGGAAACATATAAATAAAAAAATATATTGTAGAGATTAATGAAGATGCTGATGCAACATAATCATCTAATGTTTATCCTGCATGCTGCATAAGTGCTATGAAGAAGAATACTTAGGAAGTTTCACATATACAACAGAAATATTCTAAGTGTGAAATTTCTGAAGCCAAGACCAATATCTTCCAAAGCCAAATATGAAGTCTTCCAAAGGCTCAGAGAAAAAGTCTTCCGAAGCTTCAACTCATGAAGATAGATTTATTCCGAAGACTTTTAACACATGCTTTATCTGATGTACTTTCCCATAAAGCTGGACACCTTTCCGCTGCACCTTTGTAAGGTCACCAACTTACATGAGTTGGTGAAAAGTTTAATGCTTTTGGTAATTGTACATTGAGGTCTTGAGTCCGTAACTTTCTACTTCATGTACTTTATCCTTTTTGTAATAAATAAGGATGTGAGCTATAGCATGTCATAGTCACTAGTCAAAAGGCAATTTGCTTTTTGACTCTACAATTGATTTTGTATTGTGTCTAGTCAATTGTATCCAGCTGGGTTTCAAAGTATAGCCGGCTGTAGGATGCAGTATAAGTATCTCATGTTCTTGTATCTTCTATTATGCTTTGTAACACTTGTAATAAAACATAGAGAAAGCAATATACTACATTCTTGAAAAACCATATACTTGTGTTCTGTATCTTACATTACTTGTGTTCTTAGTATCTTATTATGGTTAATCCAATGTTACTGTTTGATTAAGATTTAGCTAATCTCCTCTTTATGTTGTTGTTTTGTAATTGACTCCTTCACCGGTCCTACATATACATACACACATATATGTATGTACGTATGTATGAATGTACGCATGAACTACTATACGCATGTACGTGGGTACGTATGTACTTATGTACGTACGTATGTATGTATGTATGTATGCATGCATGTATGTATGCATGTATTCATACATGTGTGTATGAATGTATGTATGCATGCATCTATGCATGCATGTATGTACGTATGTACGTAGGTATGTAGGTACGTAGGTACGTAGGTACGTAGGTACGTAGGTACGTATGTACGTAGGTACGTAGGTACGTAGGTACGTAGGTACGTAGGTACGTAGGTACGTATGTACGTAGGTACGTATGTACGTATGTACGTAGGTACGTAGGTACGTATGTACGTAGGTACGTAGGGACGTAGGGACGTAGGGACGTAGGGACGTAGGGACGTAGGGACGTAGGGACGTAGGGACGTAGGGACGTATGTACGTAGGTACGTAGGGACGTAGGGACGTAGGGACGTATGTACGTAGGTACGTTGGTACGTAGGTACGTTGGTACGTAGGCACGTTGGTACGTAGGCACGTAGGTACGTAGGCACGTAGGTACGTATGCACGTAGGTACTTATGCACGTAGGCACGTATGCACGTAGGTACGTATGCACGTAGGTACGTACGTACGTAGGTACGTATGTACGTAGGTACGTGGTGTGTAGGTACGTTGGTGTGTAGGTACGTATATACGTACCGTAGGTACGTACGTACGTACGTACGACGTACGTATGTATGTATGTATTGTGATATCCGTCACTAAAAGGTCTTTCAATTAACGTGGTTTCCGTTAACTTTTCTAGAACGTTCATTCCTCATTCTTATAAACTATTCGTGTGGATATCATTCTTGCTTTATCATCTTTATGCTTGTGCTTTCGTCGTAAGCGTATGCTATATCTAAAACTTTTACAATTTTCATCATCGTTATCATTAAATATATCATTTTTTATGTAATATTATTGTCATCAATAAAGCCATTTTTAAGTTACCATTATCATTAATTAAATTTTTTATCATAATATAATTAGCCTATTAAAGTCGTTTTCAACCGAAACAAATTTGGGAAAACTCGGGGGTAAGTGCAGGGACCAAATGTGACATTTTTCCAAACTAGGGCTGGGTATAAATACCCCATTTCTAGCCCTAGCGTCCATTACTTCATCTTCTTCTTCATTTTTTTCATCTCCACTTTTCTCCTCCTCTTTGCATCAAACCGCCCCTTTTCTTCGCGTTTTCACCGACAAGACCTCAGCTGCTACCAAGTCTACTCGATTCTTGTAGGTAGACGACCTTGGTCGTCCCTTTTCTCGCTCGTTTTCTACTGTCCAATTAGGGTTTCGGGTGTTCGGGGCCAACCCGAGCACATGAGGTCGTGTGGGTGCGTGTGATGTCTTTCTGCGTGATCTCCTTGTTTGGGTGTGTGCAAAATGTGTTTCTGGAAATGCTTGTGGTGTAAACCTCATGCACGGAGTAGCCGAAGGCTGCTCTGCACTCCTGCAGTCGTGATTCTGCTGTCTGGGCGTTTGGGTCAATCATGCGACTGAGTCGTGCGACTAGGTGAGTCGTGCGACTGTGTCTTTCGTGTGAAAGAGTTATGCGGATGAATGATGTGTGTGATTGAGTCAATGCGGATGAATGAGGCGTGTGATTGAGTCAATGCGGATGAATGACGCGTGCGATTGAGTCAATGCGGATGAATGTGTGCGATTGTGCGTGTATCGCACGACTGAATGCCTAGTCGCACGAATGGAGATTCAGTCGTACGAATGAAGCTGATTCGTACGAATGAAGGTTGATTCATGCGTATGGATGTGTTGAGTCATGCGATGGGTGTTGTGTGGTACGACTGAATGCTGAGTCGCACGAATGAAGGTTGAATCGTACGAATGAAGCTGATTCCTACGAATGAGGGTTGATTCATGCGAATGGAGTGTTGAGTCATGCGTCTGGTCCTGTCGTGCGATTGGGTGCTGTGTGGTACGACTGAATGCTGAGTCGCATGAATGAAGGTTCAATTGTATGAATGAAGCTGATTCATACGAATGAGGGTGATTCGTGCGGATGAAGTGTTGAGTCGTGTGACTGGTCCTGTCGTACGATTGGAGTTGTTGTGTGTGAATTTCTTTGTGTGTTGTGTGTGTTCGTCGTGTGTGTGCTAAGGAGACGTTGTCACGGTATCATTGCTAATGACAATATTTCAGATAACACTATCAAACTTATTAATGCGATTCCAAAATAAATCAATATAACATTTTACAATTATCACGAACCGAATGGTAACCACTAATATTCACTAAGCATTTCTCTATAACAATGACACTTTTACACAGATATCATCGGTAATGACAACGATTTCTCATGCTTGGATCTACATAATATCTAATTCACATGTCTGCTTGTGTGTGTTACACGCAACCAAACCGATACAACCCGAACCGACCGAACGTTACTATTTACTTTATACATGTCATTAATGCTTAACAATAACTGTCAATAGGTTTTTGACCGTTCATTGCATACTACATTTGGAACCTTGATCATTCATACTTACCACTTAACAAGTGAGTTTCGTGGCCCCTTTTTATGCTTATACAACTTTTCAATCATTTACAAACATGGGGGAAAAGTATGCTCACCATTTTCTTCATGCTGTACAACTTACATACAATTTACATATTTGGAATCAACGTGTTACTGTTTTGTGTGTACTTATCTGATACATGCTTGAGTTTGTTGTGTGGTACTTTCTGTACAACCATTTAATTCTGGTGTTGGAACCGACAGATAGGTATTGGTAGTACTACTAGGTTGACACCCCCATCCTTATTTGTTGGTATACTAGTTAGTACAAACAGTGGCCAGGAACGAGCCTTGGGTGAATATATTCTGACAAGATTCTGTGTTTACGTCGTTAGGTTTGGTTATAATGCTCATGTCATGTGATTTTGCTTACTTATAACTGTATTTCACAACAATACTATACAACATCAATTACTTATTTACTTTTAAACCTATGAGCTCACCAACAATTTTGTTGACCATTTTGAGCATATCTTTTTAGGTGACAATGCTAATGAAGATCTAGGTGTGTGCTGCTTAGTGGAGACCCTAGGATGCATTTTTGAGACTAAACATATTTGACAAACATTCTTTTTGGAACATTGTTGTAGTCTGATTAAACAATATCATTCTTGATACTTGTTCCCGGGTTGTGGAATTACAATACAATGTTATCATTATTGATTATGTGAATCATTAATCATGTTATGCTTATGGCTATGTTGTCGTGAATATTGACTAAACACGACACAAGTCTCCTTTGTGCCGGGTGTCGTCATGACACGCTTGTCATCATTACTTATATTGCATCTCTATTGTCTACCATGTGTTATGACGATCTCGTCTCGTTACATCCTCGTGTTTCCGCTTTTAGCGGGGGTGTGACAGACTGGTATCAGAGCTATTGGTTATAGAGAATTAGGCAATTCACTTGACCTAGACTATAACCTAGAAACCTTCATGTAGATTTGCATGCTAGGGTTGTGTGCATTTTTGTCTCATGTGTGTTTCTCATTACGTGTTCGTTTATCTATCTGCCTTGTGATCTATTCACCCTGTGAGGGAGCCCTTATGCTCACTCCTTATGCGATGCTTCTACTGGATCTTCCGTTCCCTCTGTGCGCCAAGTTGTTTTATTAAATCCGGATATTAAACCAAAGAGATCTTCACGGATCATGCGATTGCGCTTAACCACGGACATTGGATTGACCCTGAGGAGGTTAAGTCTGAACCTCGAAAGAGGGGGAGATAGACAACCTTCTCTAGACTAAACGTGATTATATGCATGGATTTGCAATTAGTATGATGGACTACTATTGGAACATTACCGATTCATGGTGTGAGAACTACACGACTTGCATGTGATGTGTGGTAACAATAAGTGTGATATTAACTTGGAATGCTAGACTTTGATGAGTGGTATATGTAACACCCGGTTATTTTAAAAAAAGACAAGACATGAAGAATGAAAGAAAGAAAAGCAATAAAGTCCAAGTGGAGGGACTAAAAGTGTCCAAAAGGACAAATCTTTGAAAAGTTGGTGTAAAGGTGGGCATGGCCGCCCACCCTCAATTCACATCATTACTTTCTTTTGGATTTAGAGAGAGAGAGAGCAGAGGAACTCTCGGCTAAGAAAAAGAAGAAGAAGAGAATTCGAATTCAAGGTAAGAATTCGTGGTTTTTAAGTGTTTATGATGGGTTTTATCCGGTTATTTGTTTATGTGCTTATGTGTTGTGTATGTGCTCGGGTGTGTGTGTGTGTGGTGTTGTTTTTAGGTGTTTGAACTCATTTGCAAGCGGGTTAGAAAGGAAGAAAACACCCAAGTTGCACCAGGTGAGTTCTAGACCCCGGTTTTTACTTGTTTTAAACTATCTTTGGGGCTGAAAATGTATTAAAACGATTTTCAAAGTTTATGTATGTTTACCCGTATGTATTTTGCATGTTGGATGTTAATTCTTGAATGCATATAGGTTATTCCTGTTTAGAATAGCCATGTTAAGCTTAGAACATATGGGTTGATGATTGGGTTTGAAATATACTAGAACATGTCACATAGGAGGTCCATGCGCCTAGATAAAGCTCATGCGCCTGAAGATGCCTTAGAAAGATTTAAGTGTAATCCATGTGCCTGAACAGTAGCCCATGCGCTAAGATTGCCTTAGAAATATTTAATATATCCCATGCACCTGAACAGTGGTCCATGCGTCTGGAAATGTTAGCCGGACGACTAAGTATAGGGCCATGCGCCCCAATAGTGCCCATGCGCCCAAGTGGCTCATGCGCCTAAGTGTTCATACGTCCGAATAGTGCCTATGCACCTGAATATTCATGTCCTAAGTGATAAAATGATAGTGTTGGCTGATACGCCTATATAGTGATGGAACGCCCAAACAGGGCTCATGCGCCTGAATAGTGTCAAAGCGCCTAAGCACTTAGAAATTTTTACAGAATTTTCTGGGAGTCTGTGCTTTTAGGTTTTGACTGTTTTGACTGGGGCTTATTTATGATGATGTTTCATGCATGGTTATGATTGTTCCTTATTATTATTATTGCTATTATTATTACTTATAGTATGTGACTTTACGTGGTATGTTTATTATCGTAACGTAAAGTATTTTGTAATAATAAAGAGAAAGAGCATTAAAGAAAAGAAGAGGAACATTAATAAAAATGTTAACAAGTATTGCAAGCTTACAAGAGTTACACGACCATGTTGTCGTTAGCTCAACTGTGCTACGGGTTAGCTACCCTATTATGCACACAGGGCCAATCAATTGAGATTGGCAGGACCTTTGCAGCGTGTCCTGGGTGATTGGGTCGGCCTTTTATACAGTACACAAAACCCTTTCGAGGGATACAGCTGACCCTTTCGAGGGATATTGTTGACCCTTTCGAGGGATATAGATGGCCCATCACCCGTTTTCCATCGCGCATGCAGTTGGGGTATTGCTCATTGGTCCATACAGAAAGTGAAAGATAAAGATAAAAGTTTACAGAACATACAAGGCATACAGTAAAGAGAACGAACAGTATCTGTTCATACAGTATAGAGTTGTATTTTACAGAAAAGAGTATTTTCATATACAACATATAGGAAGTATTTTGTTACATTAAAACTAGAACTCACTCAGCAACACTGACTTTTATACATTTTCAGTTGGCAGGTAATTATTGCTGAGGATGGCACAAGGGTGAAACTACTCGGCAGGAAAAGACTGACATCCATTCATATTCTATGTTGCTATTGTATTGTAACGCAGTAAAACAATTCTTTTGTAAATAGTAAAATGATGATGTATCGCTTAACAACAGTGTTCTAAATGAAATGAATGGTTTTTGATGAATTATTTCTGCTGCTTAAGTTTGTATAATTATAAGGTTTAATGTTTTAGCTGCTGTGATTGACCAACTGTGAGGTCTCCGGGAACGGGGCCTTACAAGTTGGTATCAGAGCCAAAGTTTAAGAGAACTGGGTTAAATAAACTTTTAAAACCTAAACTTAAACTGCGTGCCATCAGGTATGTCTTTTCTTAATGTTTACCGGTATTATGTGCGCATGCTATTTGATTATGTGCTCTTAGTAGATTTAGATACTGATTAAGTCAGGATAGAAGATGCTTGGAGTATGAAGAGTAAAGTAAGTGGCTAATCACAACTGGCCACTGTAATTAGAGACTTACTGTACTTGACATAAACTGAGTGTTACCTTGAATGACCGCGTTAGTGTTCGAATCTTATAGTGTGCGTTTTGCGAATGGCTGGCGGTAGATCTTCAAAAGCCTTTTGTGGTGGAGGTCACGGTGCTTCTCCGCGACCCAAGAGAAGGAGACCCAGAGTTGAGAAAGTGGTTCATGAAGAACCAGAGACCCCTCATCCGGAGGGTGGCGACGAGAGCGCCAATCTGAGAGCCTCAGTAAAGGAGGCTGTGGTGGAAGAGGTTCACCAGGTCATGCAGACGATTCTACCATCTGTGGTGACCGAAGTAATCAAGGTAGTAAGGGAAGGGGAAAGAAAGGAAAGAAACAGGTCCTCGGGAGGACGGGAACAACCAGAGCCGGAAACGGTTCTCTCTGATGATGAGGAGGAGGAAGAAGAGGAGCCTGCACCGGAGGCGACCCAAGATTGTAACTATGGGGCTTTTATAAGATGCAAGCCCCCTACTTTTGATGGAAATGGCACTGTTGTGGCTGCTCACCAGTGGGTGAGGGAAATGGAGGTTGTTCTTGACATCAGCGAGTGCCGTGAAGATCAGAAGGTGAAATTCGCTACCCACTCTTTTGTGGACTCGGCTTTGTGCTGGTGGGACAACATTGTCCAAGCTGAGGGTAGCAGGGCCATTGGGAGAATGAGATGGCCTGAACTGAAGAAGTTAGTGATTGAGGAGTTCTGTCCTTACAGAGAGATGGACAAGGTAGAAAGAGATTTCCTGCAGCTAGAGGCGGGAATGATGACACACCAACAGTACACCACTAAATTTAAAGAAATGGCGCGGCTGGTGCCCGATCAAGTGACACCACTGTCACGAAAGATTAAAAGATACTTCCAGGGGCTGCCGGCGGATATCCGTAGGCATATGATCGCCGCCCGGCTGAGCACTTTTAGGTCGGCAGTTGATTTGGCTGGTAGATTATATGATAAGCGCGAGGTGGTGGTGGCTGAGGTGAATAAGAAGGGTGATGGTGACCGGAACTGGAATGGGAAACGGTTTGGACGTGGTGGAGCAGCTCCAAACAATAAGGTAGCGAAGGTGGGTGACCGACGTATGGTCACATCTGGTGTAGGGTTGAAGATGTGGGGGAAATGTGGAAGGGATCATACTGGTGAGTGCAGGATGGGAATGAACGTTTGCTTCAGGTGTGGCCAACCTGGCCACATCACTAGAGACTGTAAGAAGCCGAGGGCGGAGAGCTCTGGAGTAGAGAAGGAAGAAGCCGGAGGAAGGAGGGCAGAGGGCAAGTGCTACAGCTTACACTATGACCCGGAGGAAGCCAGAGCTGATCCTGATGTTGTGTCAGGTATGTTTCTAGTAAACCAAACTTGTGCCTCTATATTGTTTGATTCCGGTGCTAGTAGGAGTTTTATTTCCACTACTTTCTGTGCTAAGTTGCCTGTTAGTAGTAGAAAGGTCAGTGCACCATTTGATGTAGAAACTGCTATTGGTAAGTCCACTAGAATTACTGATGTGATAGAGGACTGTGCCATAGAACTAAAAGGTCATATGTTTGCTGCTAGGTTACACGTGATACCCCTAGGTGGATTTGATGTAGTACTAGGGATGGACTGGTTAGCAACTTATGAAGCAAACATCGTGTGTCGCAAGAAGATGATCCGATTGACAGCGCCTGACGGGAATAAGGTGACGGTTTATGGTGATCGCGTCACGATGATCCCGAAAGTGATTTCGATGGTGGTGGCGGGAAAGTGCATGAGGCGTGGATGTAGTGCCTACTTGGCCTACGTAAAGGATGTGGACGCGCCAACACCATGACTATCTGATGTCCCAGTTGTGTGTGACTTTCCGGATATGTTTCCAGAAGATTTACCAGGTGTGCCACCGGACCGTGAGATTGAGTTTCAAATTGATTTGATACCCGGTGCTCAACCCATTGCCAAAGCACCGTATCGGTTAGCTCCTACAGAAATGAAAGAACTGATGGAGCAGTTGCAAGAGCTGCTCGATAAGGGGTCCATTAGACCGAGTATCTCTCCCTGGGGTGCTCTGTTGCCAAAGCACCGTATCGGTTAGCTCCCACAGAAATGAAAGAACCGATGTATGTATGTATGTATGTATGTATGTATGTATGTATGTATGTATGTATGTAGGTATGTATGTATTATGTATGTATGTACGTACGTACGTATGTATTATGTATGTATGTATGTATGTATGTATTATGTATGTATGTATGTATGTATGTATGTATTGTTGGAGCATATATTGTCTTATATAGTGTGTCCGTCGCTTGTCGAATAGTCTACGCTTAATGTAATACACCTGATATGTTGTAAACACATGAAACTAGCTCATTCACAGGAGCATATGTGAATGAGACTCAGTCGTATGACTAAGCCATGCTAATGGACTAGTCGTGCGACTGAGAGATGCGATTGGGACATTCGTAAGACTAAACCATAAGTATGGTCCAGTCGTATGATTGAACCATACGCATGGTCCAGTCGTACAAATTGGCCCAGTCGTATGTTCAGTCATGCGACTGGACCAGTCGTAGTTCAATCACACGAATAAGCCATCCGTATTTGTTCCAGACCAAAAAAAAGAGTCTGGAACTGCTTCTTGCACAGATTTGAGGATGAGCAAAGCATATTAACCCTGAGGTTCTTTTTTCAAATAAGTTAGATGTATACCCCATTATTTGTCGGACTTCCTGAATAGGTGAATGTAATTGGAACACGAAAGAGAGAAGAGAAGATGCCAGCAGTCGGTGCTGATTTTGTAGGGTAGTCAGGAGCATCTGACTATTTATGGGCCAATCAAGTTATATTTATCCGCATAGAGAGGATTCTCATTCTTAGGGG